>SNVD02001632.1:0-152378 GCA_013180625.2 Boswellia sacra
CGTTCTTAAACATGTGTAACTGAATCTGAATTGGTTGAGGGTGATTTCAAAGCCCCTGATATTGTTTTTGTGAGTTAATTGTGCAAGAAGTTGTTATCCAATTCTCTAATTGAAGTTGCTTGTATTTTCCCATATCTACTGCTTATGATTACTTGCTGATTGTATTTGGAATGGCCAACTGAATATAATCTGGTTGTTGTCTATTGCTAGAGTAGAAATCTTGATCCGTAATTGTCTTGAATTTCTAATCCTTAGTAGCAAAATTGTGATCAGAGATTGCAATTGGAGAATACAACCTAAGTTAAATAATCCGAGCTTGTGTGTTTATTGCTTAGATTAACCTATCTTTCTTATCGTACTGCATCCATTGAATTAAATTTAGAGAGCTTGTTCTAGGTTGTTTAATGGATAGAGATTAAATAAAGAACCTGTTTTATTTAACAACAAAGTAAGGAAAGATTGGGATAACAGAGCTTGTTGTTATCTACGGTTGATAATTTCAATGGTGTAATTGGATGACAATTCTACAATTAATTCGCAATTCCATATCTTGTGGTAGAGAAGGATCCCTTAACCAGGTTTCTCTCATTGATTTTTCAATCTGTTTAAATTTGCATTGTGTTATTCTTTACTTGCCTTAATATTTCATCTAGTTAATCAATCAACAAAACCCCCCTCATTTAGTTTATTGTTGCTTTCGAATAACCAATTCAATTAGAATCAATCCTCGTGGGAACGATATCTTACTTATCACTTTATTACTTGTGCGACTAGTATACTTGCTAGTTTCGAACGCATCAAGTTTTTGGCGACGTTGCCGGGGATTGATTTTCTAATCGATTTGTTATTTTGTTTTCATTGTTGATTCATATTTTCTTTGTTTTTCTTTTCTGATTGTTTGTGTTTAGACAACATGGCTGTAAACTTCTATCAATTCAGTAGCGGATTTGAGCCACAAGTACCATGGAGAGTAAATGAGGTAAGCACTCCGAACATTGAACAACAACTTTCTGAGCTAACCTCTCTTGTGGAAAACATGGCTGTAGGAGATATGCAAAAATCTTATTAATTTGGGATATATTCTACGATGGAGCATCCAATCGACATGTATCCAACTTTACAAGAAGAATATATGGAACAAGCCAATGCCATGGGTGGATTTCCAGGACAAACGAGGCAATGGTATGATCCTTTCTCTAGCACTTACAATGCTGGATGGGAATATCAACATAATTTCAGTTACTGGAATCATCAACCAATCACTCCAACTGTGATACCAAATCGGCAACAGAGTTTCAATCAACCTAGAGTGCAGCAACCATTTCAAATGCAACCACCACCATGGCCACATCCAGCACCGCACTAGCTTTCCAAAACTCAGGTATGTCTCTCGAGATATTGTTATGCACTTGCACTAACCAATGCAATTCCAGCAGGAAACTGGGGCAAGTATCCAAAACCTGGCAAATCAAATGGGACAATTGGCTCTAGCATGGCAATTCGAGGGCAGGCTCAGAAAAATTATCTTCTCAACGTTGGGGTGGGGGGGGGGGGGTGGGGATTTTTTGTTTGTTTTCAATCCAAGAGAGACTGCTAGTGCTATAACTTTGCAAAGTGGAGAGCAATTAGATGTCTTACCGGGAAAATCACAAACTGATGAAGGAGATGACACCACATCCACCATGAACAAAACATTGACTTCTCAGGTAAATCCTATAACTCCCATTCCTTCATATGTTACTCCTCCACTTTTTCCTAGTAGATTTTCAAAATCGAAGAATGGGGAACAAGAACAGAAAATCCTGGAAACTTTTTGCAAAATCGAGGTAAATATACCACTTCTGGATTCTATCGAGCAAGTACCTCGTTATACAAAATGTCTCAAGGAGTTATGCACCAGCAGAGAAATTAAAAGGGCATGAGAAGTAAGTGTGGGAGAAATTTTTCAGCTGTACTCAAAGAAAAATTCTCCGGGAACGCAATAAACATCAGGTACGATCACCATTCCATGCACCATTGGTAAAACCAAGTTTGAAAGAGCTATGTTAGATTTAGAAGCATCTATTATGTCATGCCCTATCTATTTATCTTCCTTAAATCTTGGACCTTTTGCGAAAACTGGTATTACCATTCCACTTGCTCATCATTTTTAATGCATATCCCGAAAAGTGTTTTGGAAGATGTGCTTGTGCAGGTGAATCAATTGGTTTTCCCAGCAAACTTCTATGTCCTTGAAATAGAGGATGAGACATCTCCTAATCCAACTCCGATTCTTTTAGGGAGAACATTCTCGAAAACTGTTAGAACCAAGATTGATGGTGCATGATGGCACTCTGACCATAGAAGAGTTTGATGGCAAGGTGATGTGTTTTAATATTTTTGAGGAAATGAGTACTCTAGTGACTTTCATTCTGTTTTTGCAGTTGATGTTATTGATTCTTTGCCACAACAACATTTTGAGTTAACTCACAAGGATGGATTGGAAGTGGTTTTTAGTGAGCACATAGGGACAGAAAATTACAAGGAATCAAGAAGGTTGATACAAGTGTCCAAAGAAATGGAGGAAGCTGTGGCAAGCTTAGATGAGACCATAGCTATAACCACAAATAAGTATGATGTTTCGTGCATTCAATTTCCTTTATCTAGAGAACTTCTTTCTTTTGTGATGAAGTGCCAATACTTGAGCTTAAGTCACCTCCAGATCATTTGAATCATGGATTCTTGGGTGAGAATGATACTTTGCAAGTTACAAAGGAAATGGTCCTTGCACGAATACAAGAAGAGAAACTCGTCCGAATACTTACAGATCACAAAATAGCTATTGAGTGGACAATTGTTGACATCCAAGGCCCATCCATATGCATTGATCGTATTTTGTTAGAAGAGGGATCCAAGCCCATTAGAGAAGCACAACGGAAATTGGATCCTCCCATGATGGAACCAACGTCGGGCTGAGGACGTTAAACCAAGCGCTTATTGGGAGGCAACCCATGTTTTTTGAAAAAATAAATAAAAGAAAAGAAATAAAATGAGGTAATATGATCGTTTTTGTGTTTCGCGAGATTTCCTTTCGTAGACCCTAACTGATCAGGTTTTATCTCTCTTTGACATCTGTCTTATTTGTCTTTATTTGTTTTTACTTGTTTTTGACTTTTGTTTGTTATTGTGTTGTTATCTCTTTTATGTGTCTTTAGTTTCGTTTCTGTTTTTTTTTCTTTTCCTTACTTTTGTTTAATTTGATTATTTCGTACTTCGAATTCATTTTGTTCAACAGCTTGAGAAACCTCCAAAGGAGCTGAAACATGCCGACAGGGTTTGAAACGTGCATATCGGGGAGAAGAACAAACTCAATCGCATTATCAGTAATATCTCTCCTTTTCTTTTCTTCAATGGATGCTGATATCTTTCTATCGAACCTTCGTAAATATTTCCCTTCACTTCCTCAAAATGCTGTGTTAAAATTTATAAAGTACGGATGACTCGACTTTGGGTATTGATGCTCTTAAATCGCCTTCGGAATATCCGATGGCTTACGAAGCCAAGGTGAGATTGTCCGGTGAGCCGGACATTAATAATCTCGCAAAATCATGCCTGGTCCTAGGAAAAATCTACTACTACGCCAGAGGCGAAGAGCGAAAAGGTTACAAGTATATTATAAATGTGCTAGATGGAATTGTAACCAGACTTGTCGTTCATTAGGTTTTGCGTCCAGGAATAGAGAAGATAAAACTTTCATTTATTAAGAATGGTTTGAGTAATGAGTCGCTGGATAATGTTTTGTTAACTCTCGAGTCACATTCTTGTGGACTTGTTCAGCGTGAATTGCTTACTCTATGGACACAATTTCGTGATGAATTACAGTGTTATAGTCTAGGGAATCTGACTAAAAACGACCCTGTTTGCCATTTATAAGAAAATTGGATGGGAAGCAAATCCCCGACTCATAGAAGGCGTTTCAGCCGTTACTGGACGTAAAACCAGAGGAAGATGTGAGCCACAATCACAACTACTTGTATATTGGAATGTGTGTTGTTGTTTAGAATTTTGTTTTCTTGTTCGTTTGATCTGATTATCAATGTTGTTTTTGTGTTGTTGTTGTTTTTATTTTGTTTGTTTTAAGTTCAAGTTTTCTTTTTGACAAACCATATTACTACCCTTTGGCATAAGTACACGTGGGAGACAAGTGTGGAGGTTTGTCAACCTCCACCGAAAGTGTATCTCTATTTTTTATGCTTCACGTGGGAGACAATTGTGGGGTTTTGTCACCCCCGTCGAAAGTGTATCACCATTTTCCAATTGCTTCACACGTGGGAGACAAATGTGTAGGTTTTGTCAAACCTCGCCGAAAGTATATCTCATTTTTTCAAATCTTGGGGCGATAAATCTGCATCGAGCAACCCCCACCGAAAGTGTGTCCCCATGTGTCAAAATTTGAGAGTTTTTATGGGTGTATATATACATTCTGCATATTTTCATATGTCATTCCATAACCTGTCTTGCAATTGAAAAGCATAATATCTTACGTGTCTTACACAAGATTAGAGCACTTGTAGAAATGGAGAAAACACCAATTCGGCGATTCCGCAATATATGCGTATTTTGCGGATCGCAATTTGATAAAGATGGAGAGTTTACCACAGCAGCTCTTGATCTTGGTAGGACATTAGCTGCGAGGGGTATTAATTTGATTTATTGAGGGGGTAGTCTTGGGTTAATGGGGTGTGTGTCAACAGCTGCATCCCTAGGAGGGAGCAAAGTTCTCGGGGGCATTATCCCTAACCATTAGCTGTACGAGATATCGTAGCAACACAATCAGCGAAGAGTTACGGTCCTCTATATGCATGCCGTATTGCACATATGGTTTTTTAAGTCCGTGCTTTATGCTTTGCCGGGTGGTTATGGTACATTAGATGAGATATTTCCAAATCACCTCTTGGGCACAGCTAAACATCCATAAAAAACCCATTGGTTTGTAAAATGTCAATAACTTTTTTGATGGTTTGTTGTCTTTTCTTGATCAAGCTGTAGAAAAAAATTTTATCTCACCATCAGCGAGGCAAATCCTTGTTACAGCTTCATCGGCAGGGGCGTTAATTGACAAACTACAAGAATTCGTCTATTCGCCTGATCTAACAACAGCTCGGATTAATTGGTTTGGAGAAGGCAACAAAAGGCGTCAACTGGATTTAACCCTCCATCTGTAATCTCTATTTGCTGGTTTGCTTCGTTTTTTTTTGCTTTCTTTTTAGTGTGTTTATTTGAGATTTTTCATGTCGTTTCTTTTGAGCTTTTTCAGGTTATTTCTTTCGTCCCAGGTCATATTTTCTAATCTCGGTTTTTAGAGTGGTGGCTTAAAAAGTTCAAGTTCTCTTGAAACGCATTCTGGATCTCTTCAATCCATAATGGCTGAATAAGGAGGCTAACTTCAAAACTTTTTAGACCCATTCTAACTAACTTGTTTTTGTTTGCTGACTTGTTAAACTTTGTTATTTTATGAGTGAGTTTAGTTTTGCGTAATTTAGAGTTGTTATGTGTTTTTATCTTTATCAGTTTCGATTTAAAAAATTGTGGAAAAACCTGAGAATGGCAGAATATGGGGTTTCCTTAACCCTTGAAACGCATTCTTCCTTAATAACTTTGTAGTTTGTTTATTTCATGTTGTTTGAAGTGTCTTGTTTCTTGTTTTGTTCTTCATCATAAAGGTATATAGGCTGGAAACCTTAAGTCTGCGGGTTACTGGTCCTAAGGATTGTTAAAATATACAATCTTGACTCAGGTGTAACAACGCCACGTACCTCTTTTCTTGCATTTTGTGGGTCAATGATAAGATAATGATTGAATTAAGAATAACTCTTGGAAAATGAAAATGATGCATGGATCCGTGTACTTGAAATGTTTATTGGTTTTCGCTTGGCCTTTGATTCCTTGTGCAACATTGAGCACTGAGCTATTATCACTGAGTTATTTGTTCACTTAGAGAAAGTTTATGTAATTTAAGTGTTTCTTCATATTTTAATGAATTCTAGAACTTGTTTGATGGTCACTCGAGGCGAAATCCTAGACTGTGCAACATTAGGGAAATGATTTAGGCCATCTTTGGACCGTTTGAGCCTTAAGAGCCAACCTTGACTAAAATTGATCCCGAGTTACCCCTTTGAGCCTCTGTAAACCTTTTTCTTTGTTAACTCACTAAAAGATTTCCTAACCTCAATTGAATTTGTTCCAAACAGTTTATCCCTTACCTATGAGCATGTAAATCATTTGCAATTACATTTTGAGCTATGTTCTGGTTTTGGGAAGTTAGAGGAGGTTGGATTGTGCCATGAGCAATGCAAGTGAGTTTTATTATGTTTGTAAAAAAAAAAAAAGAGAAAAAAATCTGTACTTATCTCCCACATACTTAAACATTGAGGACAATGTATTGTTTAAGTGTGGGGGAGTGGAATTGCATTTAAAAAAAAAAAAGAAAAAAAAGAGTTCTATACCTTTGGGTGTTCTTAAAAAGAATGAAACAACAAAGTGTGGGGGTGTAGTTTCTTTTGTTTTCTACAAAAAAAAAAAAAAAAGAAGAAGAGAAGAGAAAAAAAAGAAGATTGAGTGTTCTAAATAAGTTTGGGGGAGTAACCTGGTGAATTAAAATAAAATTGTGTTATAGGGGTAAGCTCTACATAATCTTGAATGATTTATGTGTTTGTGGGTGATTTGAGCCAAATTATTATCCTTGATCATACCTTCACACAAGCCAAACGTTACAAGCTTAATAAAGTCCTACTTGATCCTTGGTGTTGTACATGTCTACATTAGTGGAGAGTGACTTGAAAAGCAGGCCTAGGGAGTTCATTTATACATACATCTTCACTATTAAATATGATTCATTTTTAAGCATAAACTCATCCGGGTTACAAGTGATTAGGTGAGAATGGCTCTACACACACACACTTGAGGAATTGAAGTGAAGCGAAAATAATATTTGAGATAAAATTGTTGATCAAGTGCATTATTTTGAAGTTTTCCTTGGGTTATAATTAAGTACAATCTTTGAGGCCTATTTGCGAGTTGAAGCATTTGTGTGTTTTAATTTTTCTTTGATTCTGTTTCAGTTTAGTTTTGTTTCGTATCATTTTAGTTGCTCGAGGACTAGCAAAGTCTAAGTGTGGGGGAATTTAATAGGTGTCTATTTATGTATTACTTTTATATCAATTCGTCCATGTTTCTTTGCTATATTCCTTGGTATTTTATGTTTTTGTGTGGTTTTGATGTTTGTAGGAGTTTTGGAGCAACTTGCACAAAAATGGAGTAAAACCCTTAATTTTCACCTCTGCTAGTCAGTGATCTTCTCGGATTTAATTGTATTGATATACAATGAACCCGACGACATATTATATACCGTTGGAAAGCTCTCGAAGTGTATTTTCTGGAGAAATTTACGGTTTATAAATCCATTCAGTGTACCAAAAGTTCTAATCAAAACAGTGTGAGATGTATAGAAATATATTCCACAAGTCACTGTAGCATGTATAATACGGGGCACTGTAGCAATTCACTGTAGCAGAGTATTTAAACACATTTTAGGGTTTTATTTTGATAACTTGAAGAGGGGAGAACGTGGAGGAGGCTGCATCTTTGGATTTCTCTTATCTCTTGGAGTTCTTGAAGGAGATTGAAGGCTTGGAAAGAGGAAGAACTACAAATCCTAATAGATTTCATCAAATTTGCTAAGTTTCCCTTTCCCTCTCATTTTCTGGAATGTCTCCATATTGTCTGTCTCTTATACACATCTAGATGTGTATAAGAGACAGATGTGTAACTGAATCTGAATTGGTTGAGGGTGATTTCAAAGCCCCTGATATGGTTTTTGTAAGTTGATTGTGTAAGGAATTGTTATCCAATTCTCTATTTGAAGTTGCTTGTATTCTCCCATATTTAATGCTTATGATTGCTTGCTGATTGTATTTGAGTGGCCAACTGAATATAATCTGGTTGTGATTTATTGCTAGACTAGAATCTTGATCCGTAATTGTCTTGAATTTCTAATCATTAGTAGCAAAATTGTGATCAGAGATTGCAATTTGAGAATATAACCTAAGTTAAATAATCCGAGCTTGTGTGCTTATTGCTTAGATCAACCTGTCTTTCTTTTCATAATGCATCCATTGAAGTAAATTTAGAGAGCTTGTTCTAGGTTGTTTAATGGATAGAGATTAAGTAAAGAGCCTATTTTATTTAACAACAAAGTAAGGAAAGATTGGGATAACAGAGCTTGTTGTTATCTACGGTTGATAACTTCACTGCTGTAATTGGATGACAATTCTACGATTAATTCGCAAATCCATATCTTGTGGTAGAGAATGATCCCTTAACCAGATTTTCCTCATTGATCTTTTATTCAAATTAACTTCTGTTTTGTTATTCTTAATTTGCATTCTTATTTCATTTAGTTAATCATTCAACAAAACCCCCCCTGTTTAGTTTATTGTTGCTGGAAAATGACAAATTCAATTAGAATCAATCCTCGTGGGAATGATATCTTACTCATCACTTTATTACTTGTGCGACTAGTATACTTGCTAGTTTCGAACGCATCCATGCTTCACGTGGGAGGACAAGTGGGCGTTTGTCAAACCCCACCGAAAGTATATTTCCATTTTTCATGCTTCACATGGGAGACAAGTGTGTAGCTTTTGTCAAACCTCACCGAAAGCATATCTAATTTTTTCAAATCTTGGGGGATATATCTGCATCGAGCAACTCCCACCGAAATTATGTCCCCATGTGTCAAATTTGAGAGTTTTGCGTGTGTATATATCCATTCTGCATATTTTCAAATGTCATTTTATAACCTGTCTTGCACTTGAATCGCATAATACCTAACGTGCATCATTGTCTTACACAAGTTTAGAGCACTTGTAGAAATGGAGAAAACACCAATTCGGCGATTCCAAAATATATGCGTATTTTGTGGATCGCAATTTGGTAAAGATGGAGAGTTTACAACAGCAGCTCTTGATCTTGGTAGGACATTAGCTGCGAGGGGTATTCAATTTGATTTATGGAGGGGGTAGTCTTGGGTTAATGGGGTGTGTGTCAACAGCTGCATCCCTAGGAGGGAGCAAAGTTCTCGGCATTATCCCTAAACCATTAGCTGTACGAGATATCGTAGGCAACACAATCGGGGAAGAGTTACAGGTCTCTAGCATGCATGAGCGTATTGCACATATGGTTGTTAAGTCCGATGCATTTATAGCTTTGCCCGGTGGTTATGGTACATTAGAGGAGATATTTCAAATCACCTCTTGGGCACAGCTAAACATCCATCGGAACCCATTGGTTTGTTAAATGTCAATAATTTTTTTGATGGTTTGTTGTCTTTTCTTGATCAAGCTGTAGAAAAAAATTTCATCTCACCATCGGCGAGGCAAATCCTTGGTTACAGCTTCAACTGCAGGGGAGTTAATTGACAAACTACAAGAATTCGTCTATTCGCCTGATCCAACAACGCTCGGATAGATTGGTTTGGAGAAGGCAATAAAAGGCGTAGACTGGATTTAACGCTCCATCTGTAATCTCTATCTATTGATTTGCTTCGTTTTTGTTTACTTTCTTTTCAGTGTGTTTATTTGAGTTTTTGTCATTTCTTTTGAGTTTTTTTTCAGGTTATTTCTTTCGCCCCAGGTAATGTTTTCTAATCACGGCTTTTAGAGTGGTGGCTTAAAAAGTTCAATTCCTCTTGAAACGCATTCTGGATCTCTTCAATCCATAATGGCTGAATAAGGAGGTTAACTTCTAAACTTTTTAGACCCATTCTAACTGACTTGTTTTTGTTTGCTGGCTTGTTGGACTTTGTTATTTTATGAGTAAGTTTAGTTTTGTGTAATTTAGAGTTGTTGTGTGTTTTTGTCTTTATCAGTTTCGATTCGAAAAAAAAAAACATTGTGAAAAAACCTGAGAATGGCAGAATATGGGGTTTCCTTAACTCTTGAAACGCATTCTCTCTCAAATAAATCTGTAGTTTGTTTATTTCATGTTGTTTGAAGTGTCTTGTTTCTTGTTTTGTTCTTTCATAATAAAGGTATATAGGCTGGAAACCTTAAGTCTGCGGGCTACTGGTCCTAAGGATTGTTGAAATATACAATCTTGACTCAGGTGTAACAACGCCACGTACCTCTTTTCTTGCATTTTGTGGGTCGATGATAAGATAATGATTGAATTAAGAATAATTCTTGAAAAATGATAAATGATGCATGGATCTAAGTGCTTGAAATGTTTATTGGTTTTCGCTTTGCTTTTGATTCCTTGCGTAACATTGAGCACTGAGCTATTATCACTGAGCGATTTGTTCACTTAGAGAAAGTTTATGTAATTTAAATGTTTTTTCAGATTTCAATGAATTCTAGAACTTGTTTGATGGTCACTAGAGGCGAAATCCTAGACTGTGCAACATTGGGGAAATGATTTAGGCCGTGTTTGGACCGTTTGAGCCTTAATAGCCAACCTTCACTGAAATTGATCCCTAGTTACCCCTTTGAGCCTCTGTAAGCCTTTTTCTTTGTTAACTCACTAAAAGATTTCCTAACCTTAAATAAATTTGTTCCAAACAGTTTATCCCTTACCTCTGAGCATGTAGATCATTCACAATTAAATTCTGAGCTATGTTCCGGTTTTGGGAAGTTAGAGGAGGTTGGGATGTGTAATGAGCAATGCAAGTGAGTTCTATTGTGTTTGTAAAAAAAAAAAAGAAAAAAGAAAAAAAAAGCCAATCTGTACTTATCATCTACGTACTTACACATTGAGGATAATGTGTTATTTAAGTGCGGGGGAGGGGAGGTGTAATAAAAAAAAAAAGAAAAAAAAAAGAGAACAAAAGAAGAAGAATAAGAGATCTATACCCTTAAGTGTTCTTAAAAAGAATGAAACAACAAAGTGTGGGGGTATAGTTTTCTTTTGTTTTCTGCAAAAAAAAAAAAAGATTGAGTGTTCTAAATAAGCTTGGGGGAGTAACTTGGTGAATTGAAATAAAGTTGTGTTATATGGTTGAGCTCTACATAGTCTTGAATGATTTATGTGTTTGTGGTAGGGATGGCAAAAAAAACCGGGTAATCCGGGTACCCGGATTTTACCCAGATTATCCGGGTGTGAAATTACCCGGATTTGCGGGTATCAAATGCGGGTGCGGGTAGGAAACAGAAATTAAAATCCGGGTGCAGTATTCATCCTCCCCGGCCCGCACCCATACCTGAACATAGAAAAAATTTTAAAAAAATTAAAATTATTTATAAAATATAAATTATTGGGAATTTCTCTAATCTCTAACACCGATTCACCGCACGCACGCTAAGCCTCCGCAAAGCGGCTCTGCCTCTCTCAGTCTCTCCTCTCTCACTGCTGCCTCCTGAAAACGGCTCATCCTCCCTCATCCTCTGCCTCTCGGCTCTCAGTCACGGTCTCTTAGTCTCTCAATCTCTCAGTCTCTCTCGGTCACGGTCGCCATTCTCTCGCTGCGGCACCGTCTTCCGTTCACTGGTCAGGAGCCACAACTCTCAACTTAGCCTCTGAAAGCCCTTCCATCCTTTTCCATCAGTGCAGCCAGCCGGCCACCTTGTCCTCTCCCTATTGCTTGTCAGTCACCGGCAGAAGACCAGACCAGATAGAAGCTCCAATTTGCAGCAGGTCAGCCCATTGATTTGAGAATCCACGTTAAGTTATATGTGCTTAGAAGTTTGTTTATTTGTGAATTCAAGTTATCATGTAAAGGAGTAATCCATTTCATTCATCATTTGTATATTAAACCATCCCGTTGCTGCTGGTTTTGGCTAAGAGGCTTTGCAGTTAATCGAAGTAATTGGCACTCCTAAACCGAAAGTTATTATATTTTTTCAAATTTTAATTTTTATTATGTGTTTATGCATGCATGGCATGGCAATTCAGATTATCGTCAAAATATGAGAAAGTCTTCGATGAGACCAAAAATAAAAAAGTATGTGTTATGATTTTTTTTCCTTTGTGGAAAGAAAAATATCAATCTTGGCTTTTGACCAAGTAATTAATCACTAATTTCTCCTGGTCCATTCTTGCTATGTATTTTGGTTTAATGTTAATATTTAGGTTGATGAGAATATGTAACTTCACTAATTGTCTTTCCACCTCATTAAACAAATTTATCAGAATTATGCTCCTGAATTATCTTAATTCAGCATTTGTGACTGTGATATCACATCCTCTTCTCATTATCCTGGCAGAGCAAAAAGTCTGATTTTGGTATTAAAAAGAACATTTTTTTCAGAGGAAAAAAAGAGTGCCTTCAGGGTGTCTAACCATCATCCCAGCTTATTGTGTTTCTGATTTCACCACCATCAATAAAATCAGAAGCAAGCACTTTCTTATATGCTATAGGTGCCTAGTTAAATTGCATGACCAGACATTAGATTTGATGAACTTGAATCCAGAAATTGTGAAAGCCTTCCTTGGTTGCATTGATCTTATCATATGATACCTTGCAATTGCAGCCTACCTGGTAAAGATTTTACAAAACTTCTTCATGTCCCTCGGTTTCAATTTCTTAAAATCTAATGCTTCACAGTCTTAAAATATATAACTGAGTCTACGGGCTAGCCTTCTTCTATTTCGCTCTGTACAGTTCATGTTATAACAACACACTTTTGGATTAAAAGATTCTACATATTAACAAACAAATTTTAATTTAGCTATCTTAGTTAACCAGTGCTCTAAAATTGAAGCATATCAATTAAGTCATGAACTGCAAGGATAAGTCCAGGTTTTGGCTAATTCAGTAACCAGTTCTAACAATATGGAAAAATCATAGAACTATCAAATTAGGTAGAAATTACTTTTGTCAATTCCAAAATCCCAATAGTTTGGTGATAGAGGATTTCAAACATAGGGTTTGAACCAAAAGACAAACAGACCCATATAACATATGTTTGCCATTTCCTACAACCTGAGATACACATCCAAATTTGGCATAATTTAATTTTGCTATTAGGCATTGATTAATAGTTTAATACCTGTCCTCCAGTAATTGGCATGATGTTAGCTAGATTATTTTTGTATATGCAACCTAACTCTAAAATTTATTATGTGAAATATTTACTTTTGTAGGATTAAAATGTCTTCTTCAGCACAGCTCCCAATTGATTCAAGTGATGCTCTAACTCATGGTGATGAGGAGCAACATGAGTCATACAATGAAGTAGATACAAATCCTATTCTTGGTACTGATAATGAATTGGAATCAACCACTAGTAAACGAAAGAAGGGAACAAGAAAGCCTCCACCACCACGTAAACCAAGGCAAGCATCTTGGGTTTGGGAGCATTTTAAAAAAGAGACTATTAAAGATCAAGTCAAGGTTGTGTGCAACTATTGTAAGAAAAGGTTGGGTGGACATTATAAGGATGGAACTTCACATTTGAGACAACACTATGAGAGTTGTTCTCAACGAGCACAACAAACACTTAGGCAAACAATTTTGAAAGCCAAGAAGAAAGAAGATGGAGATATTGATCTGCAAAAATTTATTCCTGATCACTTTGACAAGAGCATTGCTAGGGAGAAGATAGCCAAGATGGTTATTATGCATGAGTTGCCTCTTTCATTTGTAGAATATGAAGCTTTCCAGGATTTTGTGGATTATGTGCAACCATTGGTTGGCACAATGAGTAGGAATACTTTGAAAAAGGAAATTTTTAAGTTGTATGAGGTTGAGAAAAGTAAGACGGCATTGGCTCTAGAGAATTGTAGTAGTAGAGTTGCAGTCACAATAGATATGTGGACTTCTAGTAACCAAAAAAAAGGTTACATGGTTATTACGGCACACTTCATTGACAATTCTTGGCAATTACAAAGCCGAATTTTGAGGTAATATTACATTTTTATGGTGTTTTCAATTGTTTGCTGTTTTATATACTATAATTGTGTTCTAATTATGATTTTTCTTATATATTTTTGTTAATTTTCTAGGTTTATATATGTGCCAAGTCCACACGGTTCTGATGCTCTTTGTTCGGCATTAATAAGATGCTTGATGGATTGGAATGTGGATCGTAGATTATCCACTGTCACTGTTGATAACTGCTCAACAAATGATGCTATGATTAGAACATTGGTTTCAAGATTGAATGAGGATTCATTGATATTGAAAGGGGAATTTATTCATATGAGATGTTGTGCACACATCTTGAACATAATTGTCAAGGATGGAATGGAAGTGGTTGCGGATGGAATTGACAAAATTAGGGAAAGTGTGTCATTTTGGACTGGAACACCTAAAAGGATTGAAAGATTTGAGGAGGCAGCAAGACAAATGAGAATTCCATGTAGTAGAAAACTGGTGCTTGATTGCAAAACTAGGTGGAACTCTACTTACTTGATGTTGACGACTGCATTGGAGTATAAAGAAGTTTTTTCTCGTATGAAACAGCGTGAGCCTCATCATAGTTGTTTGCCGAATGAAGCACAATGGTTGTTGGCTGCAGCTTTGTGTGACCATTTGAGCCCCTTCTACAACTTGACAGAGATCTTTTCAGGTACCAAGTATCCCACTGCTAATACTTTCTTCCCTTTGATTTGTAATATAAGAGTTTCGATGGAAGAATGGCTTGAGTCACCAAATGAGCGGATAAGGGAAATGGCTAGTAAGATGATAGAGAAGTTTAAAAAATATTGGGATATTATTTATGGGGTCTTGGCTGTAGCAGTTGTCTTAGATCCTAGGTATAAGAAATTATATCTTAAGTTTTCATTGCGTAAGATCTATGGAGATGAGAATGGCAATATTCATATGGAGAAGATTTTAGCTCTTTGTCAAAAATTGGTGGTAGAATACAAATCAAAAGTTAAATCATACCAACAAAGGCAAGTGTAGCTTTGGAAAAACAAGGTGAGTCTTCTGTTGACCCTCTATTAGCTTCAAGAAGATTGCCTAAACGTACTAAGTTAGATTCAGATTGGAAATCATTTAAAGATGTTGAGGAAGATGAAGTTGAGGAGGTGTCAGAGTTAGAAGCTTACTTTAAGGAAAAAACTGTTGAGGATTCTGAAGATTTTGAGATTTTGAATTGGTGGAAGACAAATAGGGGAAAATATCCTATATTGTCTGAGATTGTTAAGGATATCATGGCTATCCCAGTATCTAGTTGCCTCAGAGTCTGCATTTAGTACTAGTGGTAGACATATAAGTGCACATCGTAGTAGACTTCATCCCAAAACATTGGAGGCTTTGATGTGTACCTAGAATTGGTTGTGGTCTGGATTGCGAGGTAAAAAAAATTTCAATTGTATTATTATATTATGTTGTATATTTATATAATGTTTGACTAATAACTTTATTTCATTGTATTTCTTATTTTAGTTGCCATCATTCCTGAAAATAAGATATTCACTGGAGAAGAGATTGTGGAAGATGATGATGGAGATGAAGATGGAATTTTAACATCGTTAACTGAAGATGATTTTGATAATGAGGATTCAATGTCTCTTTTTGATTAAAATTTGTATCATGGCATTTTTTATTTGTGTTAGACTTTGGGACTTTTTATTTGTATTACATGATAGGTGTCTATTTATGTATTTCTTTTATATCAATTCGTCCATGTTTCTTTGCTATATTCCGTGGTATTTTTATGTTTTTGTGTGTTTTGATGTTTGTAGGAGTTTTGGAGCAACTTGCACAAAAATGGAGTAAAACCCTTCATTTTCACCTCTGCTAGTCAGTGATCTTCTCGGATTTAATTGTATTGATATACAATGAACCCGATGACATATTATATACCGTTGGAAAGCTCTCGAAGTCTATTTTCTGGAGAAATTTACGGTTTATAAATCCATTCAGTGTACCAAAAGTTGTAATCAAAACAGTGTGAGATGTATAGAAATATAATTCCACAAGTCACTGTAGCATGTATAATACGGGGCACTGTAGCAAGTCACTGTAGCAGAGTATTTAAACACATTTTAGGGTTTTATTTTGATAACTTGAAGAGGGGAGAACATGGTGGAGGCTGCAGCTCTGGAATTCTTTCATCTCTTGGAGTTCTTGAAGGAGAAAGGAAGCTTGGAAAGAGGAAGAACTACAATCAAAAGAGAATTACATCAAATTTGCTAAGTTTTTCCCTTCCCTTTCATTTTCTGGAATGTCTCCATGTTGTATTGTATTTACCACGTTCTTAAACATGTGTAACTGAATCTGAATTGGTTGAGGGTGATTTCAAAGCCCTTGATATGGTTTTTGTGAAGTTGATTGTGCAAGAAGTTGTTATCCAATTCTCTAATTGAAGTTGCTTGTATTTTCCCATGTCTAATGCTTATGATTGCTTGCTGGATTGTATTTGGGTGGCCAACTGAATATAATCTGGATATTGTCTATTGCTAGACTAGAAATCTTGATCCGTAATTGTCTTGAATTTCTAATCATTAGTAGCAAAATTGTGATCAGAGATTGCAATTGGAGAATACAACCTAAGTTAAATAATCCGAGCTTGTGTGTTTATTGCTTAGATCAACCTATCTTTCTTATCGTAATGCATCCATTGAATTAAATTTAGAGAGCTTGTTCTAGGTTGTTTAATGGATAGAGATTAAATAAAGAGCCTGTTTTATTTAACAACAAAGTAAGGAAAGATTGGGATAACAGAGCTTGTTGTTATCTACGGTTGATAACTTCAATGCTGTAATTGGATGACAATTCTACGATTAATTCGCAAATCCATCTCTTGTGGTAGAGAATGATCCCTTAACCAGATTTCTCTCATTGATTTTTCACTCAAATTAACTTTCTGTTTTGTTATTCTTCATTTGCATTCTTAGTTCATTTAGTTAATCATTCAACAAAACCCCCCTTATTTAATTTATTGTTGCTGGAAAATAACAAATTCAATTAGAATCAATCCTCGTGGGAACGATATCTTACTCATCACTTTATTACTTGTGCGACTAGTATACTTGCTAGTTTCGAACGCATCAAGTTTTTGGCGCCGTTGCCGGGGATTGATTTTCTAATCGATTTGTTATTTTGTTTTCATTGTTGATTCATATTTTCTTTGTTTTTCTTTTCTGATTGTTTGTGTTTAGACAACATGGCAGTAAACTTCTATCAATTCAGTAGCGGATTTGAGCCACAAGTACCATGGAGAGTAAATGAGGTAAGCACTCCGAACATTGAACAACAACTTTCTGAGCTAACCTCTCTTGTGGAAAACATGGCTGTAGGAGATATGCAAAAATCTTATGAATGTGGGATATATTCTACGATGGAGCATCCAATCGACATGTATCCAACTTTACAAGAAGAATATATGGAACAAGCCAATGCCATGGGTGGATTTCCAAGACAAACGAGGCAATGGTATGATCCTTTCTCTAGCACTTACAATGCTGGATGGGAAGATCAACATAATTTCAGTTACTGGAATCATCAACCAATCACTCCAAATGTGATACCAAATCGGCCACAAAGTTTCAATCAACCTAGAGTGCAGCAACCATTTCAAATGCAACCACCACCAATGCCACATCCAGCACCGCAACCAGCTTCACAAAACTCAGGTATGTCTCTCCAGGATATTGTTAATGCACTTGCCACTAACACAATGCAATTCCAGCAGGAAACTGGGGCAAGTATCCAAAACCTGGCAAATCAAATGGGACAATTGGCCACTAGCATGAGCAAATTCGAGGGCCAAGGCTCAGAAGAATTATCTTGTCAAACGGTGATCAATCCAAGAGAGAATTCTTGTGCGATAACTTTGCAAAATGGAGAGCAATTAGATGTCCTGCCAAAGAAATCACAAACTGATGAAGGAGATGACACCACTTTCACCATGAACAAAACACTGACTTCTCAGGTAAATCCTATAACCCCCATTCCTTCATATGTTTCTCCTCCACCTTTTCCTAGTAGATTTGTAAAATCGAAGAAGAGGAACAAGAACAGAGAAATCCTGGAAACTTTTCGCAAAATCGAGGTAAATATACCACTTCTGGATGCTATCGAGCAAGTACCTCATTATACAAAATGTCTCAAGGAGTTATGCACTAGCAAAAGAAAGTTAAAAAGAAATGAGAAAGTAAGTGTGGGGGAAGATGTTTCAACTGTATTGCAAAGGAAAATTCCTCCAAAGTGCAAAGATCCAGGTACGTTCACCATGCCATATTCTATTTATGCTTCTTTAAATCTTGGACCTTTTGCGAAAATTGGTATTACCATTCAAATTGCTGATCGTTTTAATGCATATACCAAAAGAGTTGTGGAAGATGTGCTTGTGCAGATGAATCAATTGCTTTTCCTAGTAGACTTTTATGTTCTTGAAATAGAGGATGAGACATCTCCTAATCCAACACCGATTCTTATGGGGAGACCATTCTCGAAAACTGTTAGAACCAAGATTGATGTTCGTGATGACACTCTCATCATAGAGTTTGATGGCAAGGTGATAAGTTTCAATATCTTTGAGGCAATGAGGTACTCTAGTGACTTACATTCTGTTTTTGCAGCTGACGTTGTTGATTCTCTGCCACAACAATATTTTGAGTTAACTCGCAAGAATGGATTGGATATAGCTATTAATGAGCACATAGGGACAGAAAATTCTAAGGAGTCAGAAATTTTGATACAAGTGTCCAAAGAAATGGAGGAAGTTGTGGCAAGCTTAGATGAGACCATAGCAATAACCACAAATAGGTATGATGTTTCGTACATTCAATTTCCTTTATCTAATGAGAAAATTCTTCCTTCTATGATGACAGCCCCTGCCTTGGAGCTTAAGCTTCTTCCAGATCATTTGAGGCATGGATTCTTGAGTGAGAATGATCATTTGCCAATTATAATAGAAATGGGCCTTGCACGAATACAAGAAGAGAAACTCGTCCGAATACTTACAGATCACAAAATAGCTATTGGTGGACGATTGCTAACATCCAAGGCCCAGCCATATGCATGGACCCTATCTTGTTGGAAGAAGGATCCAAGCCCATTAGTGAAGCACAGCAGAGATTGGACCCTCCCATGATGGAACCAACGTCGGACTGAGGACGTTAAACCAAGCGCTTATTGGAAGGCAACCCAATGTTTTTGAAAAATAAAAAAAAGAAAAGAAAAATAAAATGAGGTAATAATGATCGATTTTTGTGTCTCGAGGAGATTCCTTTCGTAGGCCCTCAAATTGATCAAGTTTTATCTCTCTTTGCCATCTCTCTCATTTGTTTTTATATTTTTTACTTGTTTTTTACTTTTGTTTGCTATTGATAGGTGTCTATTTATGTATTACTTTTATATCAATTCGTCCATGTTTCTTTGCTATATTCCTTGGTATTTTTATGTTTTTGTGTGGTTTTGATGTTTGTAGGAGTTTTGGAGCAACTTGCACAAAAATGGAGTAAAACCCTTCATTTTCACCTCTGCTAGTCAGTGATCTTCTCGGATTTAATTGTATTGATATACAATGAACCCGACGACATATTATATACCGTTGGAAAGCTCTCGAAGTCTATTTTCTGGAGAAATTTACGGTTTATAAATCCATTCAGTGTACCAAAAGTTCTAATCAAAACAGTGTGAGATGTATAGAAATATAATTCCACAAGTCACTGTAGCATGTATAATACGGGCACTGTAGCAAGTCACTGTAGCAGAGTATTTAAACACATTTTAGGGTTTTATTTTCATAACTTGAAGAGGGGAAAACGTGGCAGGAGGCTGCATTTCTGGATTTCTCTCATCCCTTGGAGTTCTTGAAGGAGAAAGAAGAGTTTGAAAGAGGAGGACCTACAATTCCAAGAAGATTCATCTACAAAGAAGATTTTCAAAGAATTTGCTAAGTTCTTTCTTTCCTTTTCAATTCTGGAATTTCTCTGTATTGTAATTGTTATTCTGATTGAATATGTGTAACTAAATCTGAATTGGTTGAGGGTGATTTCAAAGCCCTTGATATGGATTTTGTGAGTTGATTGTGTAAGAAATGTTATCCAATTCTCTAATTGAAGTTGCTTGTATTTTCCCATATCTAATGCTTATGATTGCTTACTGATTGTATTTGGAATGGCCAATTGAATATAATTTGTTGTTGTCTATTGCTAGATTAGAAATCTTGATCCGTAATTGTCATGAATTTCCAATCATTAGTAGCAAAAATTGTGATCAGAGATTGCAATTGGAAAATACAACCTAGGTTAAATAATCCGAACTTGTGTGATTATTGCTTAGATCAACCTATCTTTCTCATCGTAATGCTTCCATTGAATTAAACTTAGAGAGCTTGTTCTAGGTTGTTTAATGGATAGAGATTAAATAAGGAGCTTGTTTTATTTAACAACAAAGTAAGGAAAGATTGGGATAACAGAGCTTGTTGTTATCTACGGTTGATAACTTCAATGCTGTAATTGGAGTCCAATTCTATGTTAATTCACAAATTCATATCTTGTGGCAGAGAAAGAACCCTTAACCAAGTGTCTCTCATTGAATTTTCAATTCATTTAATATTGTGTTGTGTTGTTCTTTATTTGCCTTCGTATTCAGTTTAATTAATCATTCAACAAAACCCCACATATTTAGTTTATTGTTGCTGAAAAATAACAAATTTAATTAGAATCAATCCTCGTGGGAACGATATCTCACTCATCACTTTATTACTTGTGCGACTAGTATACTTGCTAGTTTCGAACGCATCAAGTTTTGGCGCCGTTGCCGGGGATTGATTTTCTAATCAATTTGTTATTCTGTTTTTACTACTGATTCTTGATTGTTATTTCCTGATTGTTTGTGTTTAGGCTTTTATGTCCGAGGGAGAAGCGGATCAACGACTTAAGAGAATTAAGGAGTTTCTCCAATCCTCGAATTTAAGGCTAAATCGGTCAATTTCAACTCCACCTCCAGAATTTGACCTTGCACGACATACTTCCCTCCCATCTTCTTGCAGTTCAATCAAATCTGAATCGGAAGCAATGGCGATGGAAAACGATCAGACTCTTAAGGAGTTAGCGGCTCCAATTATTGATCAACAACCGCTATGCATAAGCACCAATTTTGAGGTAGAATTTGAGCTTAAATCTGGACTAATTCGTCTCTTGCCTACATTTCATGGTTTTGCAGGAGAGGATCCTATCAAATACCTCAGAGAATTTCATGTGGTATGCTTAAGTATGAAGCCAACTGGCGTGTCTGAGGAGCAAATAAAATTGAGAGCTTTTCCATTCTCATTAGCAGATTCGGCGAAAGATTGGCTATACTATCTACCATCGGGTACCATTACCACGTGGAATGAGATAAGTAAACTCTTTTTAGAGAAATACTTTCCCACTTCGAAGTTATAAACATAAAAAAAGATATTAGTGGCATTCGACAACACAATGGAGAATCACTTCATGAATATTGGGAGAGATTTAAAAGGTTATGTGCTAGCTGTCCAAACCACCAAATTAGTGATGGACTCCTAATTCAATATTTATATGAGGGTCTCTTACCAATGGAAAGGAGTATCATTGATGCTGCTAGTGGTGGAGCACTGGTTAATAAAACACCAAATGGTGCAAGACGTTTGATTAGCGACATGGCAGCAAACTCCCAACAATTCAGCGGCCAATTTGAGCCACAACTACCAAGGAGAGTAAATGAGGTAAGTACCCCGAACATGAACAACAACTTTCTGAGCTTACCTCTCTTGTAAAAAAAATGGCTGTAGGACATATGCATCAATCTTATGTATGTGGAGTATATTCTACCACGGAGCATCCAACCGACATGTGTCCAACTTTGCAAGAAGGAGATACGGAACAGCCAATGCCATGGGTGGATTTTCTGGACAAACCAAGCCAAAGTAAGTAATCATCAACAATCAATCCAAATGCCAACAATCAGGGCCACCAGGTTTCAATCAATCAAGAGTGCAGCCATCATTTCAAATGGAACCAAACCAGGGCCACCACAACTAGCTCTCACAAAACTCAGTATGGATCTCCAGGACATTGTAAAGAATTGCTACTAACACAATGCAATTTCAGCAAGAAACTAGGGCAAGTATCCAAAACCTGGAAAATCAAATGGGACAATTGGCTACTAACATGAGCAAATTCGAGAGCAAGAGCTCAGAAAAATTACCTTCTCAGACAGTGATCAATCCAAGAGAGAATGCTAGTGCAATCACTTTGAGAAGTGGAAAGCAAGTACAAGTTCCACAAAAAAGGTCACAAACTAATGAAGGGGATGACACCACTTCCACCATGAACAAAACATCATCTTCTAAGTTAGACCTTAAAACTCAAATTCCTTCATATGTTACTCCTCAACCTTTTCCTAGCAGATTTGCAAAATCAAAGAAGGAGGAACAAGAACAGGAAATCCTGGAAACTTTTCGCCAGATCGAGGTAAATATACCACTTCTGGATGCTATTAAGCAAGTACCTCGTTATGCAAAATTTCTCAAGAAGTTATGCACCAACAAGAGAAAGTTGAAAGGAAATGAGAAGGTAAGTGTGGGGGAAAATGTTTCAGCTGTATTGCAAAGAAAAATTCCTCCGAAATGCAAAGATCCAGGGACGTTCACCATTCCATGCACTATTGGTAATACCAAGTTTGAAAGAGCTATGTTAGATTTAGGGGCATCTATTAATGTCATGCCATATTCTATTTATGCTTCTTTAAATCTTGGACCTTTTGCGAAAACTGGTATACCATTCAACTTGCTGATCATTTTAATGCATATCCCAAAAGAGTTGTGGAAGATGTGCTTGTGCAGGTGAATCAATTGGTTTTCCCAGCAGAATTCTATGTTCTTGAAATGGCGGATGAGACATCTCCTAATCCAACACCAATTCTTTTGGGGAGACCATTCTTGAAAACTGCTCGAACTAAGATTGATGTTCATTGGCACTCTCACCATGGAATTTGATGGTGAGGTGATCCGTTTCAATATTTTTGAGGAAATGAGGTACCCTAGTGACTTGCATTCTGTTTTTGTAGTTGATGTTATTGATTCTTTGCCCCAACAACATTTTGAGTTAACTTGCAAGGATGGATTGGAAGTGGCTTTTAGTGAGCACATAGGGACAGAAAATTCCAAGGAATCAAGAAGGTTAGATACAGTGTCTAAAGAAGTGGAGGAAGCTGTGGCAAGGTTGGATGAGACTATAGCTATCACCACAAATAGGTATGATGTTTCGTACATTGAATTGCCTTTATCTAGTGAAAAACTTCTTCCTTCTGTGATGAAAGCCATACCTTGGAGCTTAAGTCACTTCCAGATCATTTGAATCATGGATTCTTGGGTGAGAATGATACTTTGCGAGTTACAATGGAAATGGGCCTTGCACCACTAACAAGAACGAGAAACTCGTCCGAGTACTTAGAGATCACAAAACCAGCATATTGGGTGGACGATTGTTGACATCCAAGGGCCCAGCCCATATGCATGGACCGTTATCTTGTTGGAAAAAGGAACCAAGCCCATTAGAGAAGCACAGCGGAGATTGGACCCTGCCATGATGGAACCAAAGTCGGGCTGAGGACGTTAAACCAAGCGCTTATTGGGAGGCAACCCAATGTTTTTAAACAAATAAATAAAAAAAGAAAAGAAAAATAAAATAAGGGAATAATGATCGATTTTTATGTCTCGAGGAGATTCCTTTCGTAGGCCATCAAATTGATCAAGTTTTATCTCTCTTTGCCATCTGTCTTATTTGTTTTTATATTTTTTTTACTGGTTTTTTACTTTTGTTTGATATCGTGTTGTTATCTCTTTTATGTGTCTTTAGTTTCGTTTCTGCTCTTTTCTTTTCCTTCCTTTTGTTTAATTTGATTATTCTGTACTTTGAGCTCATTTGTGCAACAGATTGAGGAAACACCGAAACAAGAATTGAAGCCATTGTTCGAAGTTTGAAACGTGCATATCTGGGAGAAGAACAAACTCAATCGCATTATCGGTAATATCTCTCCTTTTCTTCTTTTCAATGGATGCTGATATCTTTCTATCGAACCTTCGTAAATATTTCCCTTCACTTCCTCAAAATGCTGTGGTTAAAATTTATAAAGTACGGATGACTAGACTTTGGGCATTGATGCTCCTAAATGTGCCAGTTGATATCCGATGGCTTATCGAAGCCAAGGTGAGATTGTCCGATGAGCCAGACATTAATCTCACAAAATACATGCCTGGTCTAGGAAAGAGCTACTACGCCAAGAGGCGAAGAGCGAAAAGGTTACAAGTATGTTATAAATGTGCTAGATGGAATTCTAACCAGACTTGTCATTCATTACGTTTTGCGTCCAGGAATAGAGAAGATAAACTTTCATTTATTAAGAATGGTTTGAGTAATGAGTCGCTGGATAATGTTTTGTTAACTCTCGAGTCACATCTTGTGGACTTGTTCAGCGTGAATTGCTTAATCTATGGACACAATTTCGTGATGAATTGCAGTGTTATAGTCTAGGGAATCTGACTAAAAACGACCCGATTTGCCAGTTTATAAGAAAACTGGATGGGAAGCAAATCCCCGACTCATAGAAGGCGTTTCAGCCGTTACTGGACGTAAAACCAGAGGAAGATGTGGCCACAATCACAACTACTTGTATATTTGAATGTGTGTTGTTGTTGTCGAATTTTATTTCTTTCTTGTTTCGTTTGATCTGATTCTCAATGTTGTTTTTTGTGTTGTTGTTGTTTGTTGATTTTGTTTGTTTTAATTTCAAGTTTTCTTTTTGACAAACCATATGACTACTCCATGATATATACACATGTGGGAGACAAGTGTGGAGGTTTTGTCAAACTCCGCCGAAAGTATATCTTTACTTTTCATGCTTCACGTGGGAGACAAGTGTGGCGGTTTTGTCAAAACATCCCAACGAAAAGTGTTATCTCTATTTTTTATGCTCCCGTG
The DNA here is from genome assembly GCA_013180625.2 of Boswellia sacra. NCBI lineage: Eukaryota > Viridiplantae > Streptophyta > Magnoliopsida > Sapindales > Burseraceae > Boswellia > Boswellia sacra. The sequence continues at coordinate 24,880 of SNVD02001632.1, forward strand.
GGAGACAAGTGAGGGGGTTTTGTCAACCCCCGCCGAAAGTGTATCTCCATTTTCCATGCTTCACGTGGGAGACAAGTGTGCAGGTTTTGTCAAACCTCGCCGAAAGCATATCTCATTTTTTCAAATCTTGGGGCGATAAATCTGCATCGAGCAACCCCCACCGAAAGTATGTCCCATGTGTCAAAATTTGAGAGTTTTATGGGTGTATATATACATTCTGCATATTTTCATATGTCATTCCATAACCTGTCTTGCACATGAAAAGCATAATATCTAACGTGTCTTACACAAGATTAGAGCACTTGTAGAATTGGAGAAAACACCAATTCTGCGATTCCGCAATATATGCGTATTTTGCGTATCGCAATTTGGCAAAGATAAAGAGTTTACCACAGCAGCTCTTGATCTTGGTAGGACATTAGCTGCGAGGGGTATTAATTTGATTTATGAAGGGGGTAGTCTTGGGTTAATGGGGTGTGTGTCAACAGCTGCATCCCTAGGGGGGAGCAAAGTTCTCGGCATTATCCCTAAACCATTAGCTGTACGAGATATCGTAGGCAACACACTCGGGAAAGAGTTACAGGTCTCTAGTATGCATGAGCGTATTGCACATATGGTTGTTAAGTCCGATGCATTTATAGCTTTGCCGGGTGGTTATGGTACATTAGAGGAGATATTTCAAATCCCCTCTTGGGCACAGCTAAACATCCATCGGAAACCCATTGGTTTGTTAAATGTTAATAATTTTTTTTGATGGTTTGTTGTCATTTCTTGATCAAGCTGTAGAAAAAAATTTCATCTCACCGTCAGCAAGGCAAATGCTGGTTACAGCTTCAACTGCAGGAGAGTTAATTGACAAACTACAAGAATTCGTCTATTCACCTGATACAACAATGGCTCGGATAAATTGGTTTGGAGAAGGCAACAAAAGGCGTCAACTGGATTTAACCCTCCATCTGTAATCTCTATTTGCGGGTTTGCGTCGTTTTTGTTTGCTTTCTTTTTAGTGTGTTTATTTGAGATTTTTCATGTCTTTTCTTTTGAGTTTTTTCAGGTTATTTCTTTCGTCCCAGGTAATATTTTCTAATCTCGGTTTTTAGAGTGGTGGCTTAAAAAGTTCAAGTTCTCTTGAAACGCATTCTGGATCTCTTCAATCATAATGGCTGAATAAGGAGGCTAACTTCTAAACTTTTTAGACCCATTCTAACTAACTTGTTTTTGTTTTCTGACTTATTGGACTTTGTTTTTGGGGGGGGGGGGGGTTTTTTGTTATTTTATGAGTGAGTTTAGTTTTGCGTAATTTAGAGTTGTTTATGTGTTTTTATCTTTATCAGTTTCGATTCAAAAAAACAATTGTGGAAAAACCTGAGAATGGCAGAATATGGGGTTTTCTTAACTCTTGAAACGCATTCTTGTTTTGTTCTTTCATAATAAAGGTATATAGGCTGGAAACCTTAAGTCTGCGGGCTACTGGTCCTAAGGATTGTTGAAATATACAATCTTGACTCAGGTGTAACAACGCCACGTACCTCTTTTCTTGCATTTTGTGGGTCGATGATAAGATAATGATTGAATTAAGAATAACTCTTGGAAATGATAAATGATGCATGGATCTGTGTGCTTGAAATGTTTATTGGTTTTCGCTTTGCTTTGATTCCTTGCGCAACATTGAGCACTGAGCTATTATCACTGAGTTATTTGTTCACTTAGAGAAAGTTTATATAATTTAAGTGTTTCTCCAGATTTCAATGAATTCTAGAACTTGTTTGATGGTCACTCGAGGCGAAATCCTAGACTGTGCAACATTGGGGAAATGATTTAGGCCATCTTTGGAACGTTTGAGCCTTAATAGCCAACCTTGACTGAAATTGATCCCTAGTTACCCCTTTGAGCCTTTGTAAGCCTTTTTCTTTGTTAACACACTAAAAGATTTCCTAACCTCAAATGAATTTGTTCCAAACAGTTTATCCCTTACCTACGAGCATGTAGATCATTCGCAATTAAATTTTGAGCTATGTTTTGGTTTTGGGAAGTTAGAGGAGGTTGGGATGTGTCATGAGCAATGCAAGTGAGTCCTATTGTGTTTGTAAAAAGAAAAAAAAAGAAAAGAAAAAAAAAATATGTACTTATCTTCCACGTACTTAAACATTGAGGACAATGTATTGTTTAAGTGTGGGGGAGTGGAATTGCAGTTAAAAAAAGAGAAAAAAAAAGAAAAAAAAGAGTTCTATACCCTTGGGCGTTCTTAAAAAGAATGAAACAACAAAGTGTGGGGGTCTAGTTTCTTTTGCTTTCTACAAAAAAAAAAAGAAAAAAGGAAAAAAGAAAAAAAAAGAGAGTTCGAGTGTTCTGAATAAGTTTGGGAGAGTCATTTGATGAATAAGAATGAATTTTTTATGTCATGGGCTTGAGCTCCACATAATATTGAATGATTTTATGTTTTTGTGGGTGATTTGAGCCTAATTATTATCCTTTATCATACCTTCACCCAAGCCAAACGTTACAAGCTTAATAAAGTCCTACTTGATCCTGGTTGTTGTGCATGTCTACATTAGTGGAGAGTGACTTGAAAAGCAGGCCTATGGAGTTCATTTATACACACATCTTCAATATTAAATATGATTCATTTTTAAGCATAAACTCATCCGGGTTACAAGTGATTAGGTGAGAATGGCTCACACACACACACTTGAGGAATTGAAGTGAAGCGAAACTAATATTTGAGATAAAATTGTTGATCAAGTGCATTATTTTGAAGTTTTCCTTGGGTTATAATTAAGTACAATCTTTGAGGCCTATTTGCAAGTTGAAGCAGTTGTGTGTGTTAATTTTTCTTTGATTCTGTTTCGGTTTAGTTTTGTTTCATATCGTTGTACTTGCTCGAGGACTAGCAAAGTATAAGTGTGGGGGAATTTGATAGGTGTCTAATTATATATCATTTTCATATCAATTCGTCCATGTTTCTTTGCTATATTCCTTGGTATTTTTATGTTTTTGTGTGGTTTGATGTTTGTAGGAGTTTTGGAGCAACTTGCACAAAAATGGAGTAAAACCCTTCATTTTCACCTCTGCTAGTCACTGATCTTCTCGGATTTAATTGTATTGATATACAATGAACCCGATGACAAATTATATACCGTTGGAAAGCTCTCGAAGTCTATTTTCTGGAGAAATTTACGGTTTATAAATCCATTCAGTGTACCAAAAGTTGTAATCAAAACAGTGTGAGATGTATAGAAATATAATTCAACAAGCCACTGTAGCATGTATAATACGGGGCACTGTAGCAAGTCACTGTAGCAGAGTATTTAAACACACTTTAGGGTTTTATTTTCATAACTTGAAGAGGGGAGAACGTGGAGGAGGCTGCATATTTGGATTTCTCTCATCCCTTGGAGTTCTTGAAGGAGAAAGAAGATTTGAAAGAGGAGGAACTACAATTCCAAGAAAATTCATCTACAAAGAAGATTTTGGAAAGAGGAGGAACTTACAATCCAAGAGATTATCTTACAAAGAAGATTTTCAAGGGGAATTGCTAAGTTCTTTCTGTCCTTTTCAATTTGTGAATTTCTCTGTATCGTATTTGCTATTTGATTGATATGTGTAACTAAATCTGAATTGGTTGAGGGTTGATTTCAAAAGCCCTTGATATGGTCATTTGTGAGTTGATTGTGTAAGAAATTCTTATCCAATTCTCTAATTGAAGTTGCTTGTATTCTCCCATATCTAATGCTTATGATTGCTTACTGATTGTATTTGGAATGGCCAACTAAATATAATCTGTTGTTGTCTATTGCTAGATAGAAATCTTGATCCGTAATTGTCATGAATTTCCAATCATTAGTAGCAAAATTGTGATCAGAGATTGCAATTGGAAAATAAAACCTAGGTTAAATAATCCGAACCTGTGTGATTATTGCTTAGATCAACCTATCTTTCTTATCGTAATGCTTCCATTGAATAAAACTTAGAGAGCTTGTTCTAGGTTGTTTAATGGATAGAGATTAAATAAAGAGCCTGTTTTGTTTAACAACAAAGTAAGGAAAAGATGTGTATAAGAGAGCTTGTTGTTATTACGGTTGATAACTCAATGCTGTAATGGATGCCAATTCTATGTTAATTACAAATTCATATCTTGTGGCAGAGAATGAACTCTTAACCAAGTGTCTCGCATTGAAAGTTTCAATTTTTTTTCCTTGTTGAACATATAATGATGCATTCTGCTCCTGTCTCTTATACACATCTAGATGTGTATAAGAGACAGGTTTAGTTTATTGTTGCTTTCGAATAACAAATTCAATTAGATTCAATCCTCGTGGGAACGATATCTTACTTATCACTTTATTACTTGTGCGACTAGTATACCTGTCTCTTATACACATCTAGATGTGTATAAGAGACAGCTATTGTGTTGTTATCTCTTTTATGTGTCTTTAGTTTCGTTTTTGCTCTTTTCTTTTCCTTTCTTTTGTTTAATTTGATTACTCTGTGCTTTGAGCTCATTTGTTCAGCAGCTTGTGGAAACATCCAAACGGAAGTTGAAGTCATTCGCAAAAGGTTTGAAACGTGCATATCTTGGAGAAAAACAAACCCGATCGCATTATCGGTAATATCTCTTCTTTTCTCCTCTTCAATGGATGCCGATATCTTTCTGTCGAACCTTTGTAAATATTTCCCTTCACTTCCTCAAAATGCTGTGTTTAAAATTTATAAAGTACGGATGACTAGACTTTGGGCGTTGATGCTCCTAAATGTGCCTGCGGATATCCGGTGGCTTATTGAAGCCAAGGTGAGATTGTCAGGTGAGCCTGACATTAATCTCACAAAATTCATGCCTGGTCTAGGAAAGAGCTACTATGCCAAGAGGCGAAGAGCGAAAAGGTTACAAGTATGTTATAAATGTGCTAGATGGAATTGTAACCAGACTTGTCGTTCATTAGGTTTTGTATCCAGGAATAGAGAAGATAAACTTTCATTTATTAAGAATGGTTTGAGTAATGAGTCGCTGGATAATGTTTTGTGAACTCTCGAGTCACATTCTTGTGGACTTGTTCAGCGTGAATTGCTTAATCTATGGACACAATTTCGTGATGAATTGCAGTGTTATAGTCTAGGGAATCTGACTAAAAAGGACCCTGTTTGCCAGTTTATAAGAAAACTGGATGGGAAGCAAATCCCCGGCTCATAGAAGGCGTTTCAGCCGTTACTGGACGTAAAACCAGAGGAAGATGTGAGCCACAATCACAACTACTTGTATATTTGAATGTGTGTTGTTGTTGTAGAATTTCTTTTCTTGTTTCGTTTGATCTGATTATCAATGTTGTTTTTGTTTTGTTGTTGTTTGTTGATTTTGTTTGTTTTAATTTCAAGTTTTCTTTTTGACAAACCATATGACTACCCCATGTCATACACACACGTGGAGACGAGTGTGGAGGTTTTGTCAACCTTCGCCGAAAGTATATCTCTACTTTTCATACTTCACATGGGAAACAAGTGTGGCAGTTTTGTCAAACCCCACCGAAAGTGTATTTCTATTTTTCATGCTTCACGTGGGAGACAAGTGTGTAGGTTTTGTCAAACCCCGCCGAAAGCATATCTTATTTTTTCAAATCTTGGGGCAATAAATCTGCATCGAGCAACCCCCACCGAAAGTATGTCCCCATGTGTCAAAAATTGAGAGTTTTATGGGTGTATATATACATTCTGCATATTTTCATATGTCATTCCATAACCTGTCTTGCAATTGAAAAGCATAATATCTAACGTGTCTTACACAAGATTAGAGCACTTGTAGAAACGGAGAAAACACCAATTCGGCGATTCCGCAATATATGCGTATTTTGCGGATCGCAATTTGGTAAAGATGGAGAGTTTACCACAGCAGCTCTTGATCTTGGTAGGACATTAGCTGCGAGGGTATTAATTTGATTTATGGAGGGGGTAGTCTTGGGTTAATGGGGTGTGTGTCAACAGCTGCATCCCTAGGAGGGAGCAAAGTTCTCGGCATTATCCCTAAAACATTAGCTGTACGAGATATCGTAGGCAACACCATGGGGGAAGAGTTACAGGTTTCTAGTATGCATGAGCGTATTGCACATATGGTCATTAAATCTGATGCATTTATAGCTTTGCCCGGTGGTTATGGTACATTAGAGGAGATATTTCAAATCACCTCTGGGGCACAGCTAAACATCCATCGGAAACCCATTGGTTTGTTAAATGTTAATAATTTTTTTGAGGGTTTGTGGTCCTTTCTTGATCAAGCTGTAGAAAAAAATTTCATCTCACCGTCAGCAAGGCAATTGCTGGTTACAGATTCAACTGCAGGAGAGTTAATTGACAAACTACAAGAATTCGTCTATTCACCTGATCCAACAATGGCTCGGATAAATTGGTGTGGAGAAGGCAACAAAAGGCGTCAACTGGATTTAACCCTCCATCTGTAATCTCTATTTGCTGGTTTGCTTCGTTTTTGTTTGGTTTCTTTTTAGTGTGTTTATTTGAGATTTTTTATGTCGTTTCTTTTGAGCTTTTTCAGGTTATTTCTTTCGTCCCAGGTAATATTTTCTAATCTCGGTTTTTAGAGTGGTGGCTGAAAAAGTTCAAGTTCTCTTGAAACGCATTCTGGATCTCTTCAATCCATAATGGCTGAATAAGGAGGCTAACTTCTAAACTTTGTAGACCCATTCTAACTAACTTGTTTTTGTTTGCTGAATTGTTGAACTTTGTTATTTTATGAGTGAGTTTAGTTTTGCGTAATTTAGAGTTGTTATGTGTTTTTATCTTTATCAGTTTTGATTTAAAAAAAAACAATTGTGGAAAAACCTGAGAATGGCAGAATATGGGGTTTCTTTAACCCTTGAAACGCATTCTCTATAAATAAATCTGTAGTTTGTTTATTTCATGTTGTTTGAAGTGTCTTGTTTCTTGTTTTGTTCTTTCATAATAAAGGTATATAGGCTGGAAACCTTAAGTCTGCCGGCTACTGGTCCTAAGGATTGTTGAAATATACAATCTTGACTCAGGTGTAACAACGCCACGTACCTCTTTTCTTGCATTTTGTGGGTCGATGATAAGATAATGATTGAATTAAGAATAACACTTGGAAAATGATAACTGATGCATGGATCTGTGTGCTTGAAATGTTTATTGGTTTTCGCTTTGCTTTTGATTCCTTGCACAACATTGAGCACTGAGCTATTATCACTGAGTTATTTGTTCACTTAGAGAAAGTTTATGTAATTAAATGTTTCTTCAGATTTCAATGAATTCTAGAACTTGTTTGATGGTCACTCGAGGCGAAATCCTAGACTGTGCAACATTGGGGAAATGATTTAGCCATCTTTGGACCGTTTGAGCCTTAATAGCCAACCTTGACTGAAATTGATCCCTAGTTACCCCTTTGAGCCTTTGTAAGCCTTTTTCTTTGTTAACTCACTAAAGATTTCCTAACCTCAAATGAATTTATTCCAAACAGTTTATCCCTTACCTATGAGCATGTAGATCGTTCACAATTAAATTTTGAGCTATGTTCTGGTTTTGGAAGTTAGAGGAGGTTGGGATGTGTCATGAGCAATACAAGTGAGTTCTATTGTGTTTAAAAAAAAAAGAAAAACAGAAAAAAAAAACCAATCTGTACTTATCGTCCACTTACTTACACATTGAGGACAATGTGTTGTTTAAGTGTGGGGGAGGGGAAGTGTAATAAAAAAAGAAAAAAAAAAGAGAACAAAAGAAGAAGAATAAGAGATCTATACCCTTAAGTGTTCTTAAAAAGAATGAAACAACAAAGTGTGGGGGTGTAGTTTTCTTTTATTTTCTGCAAAAAAAAAAGATTGAGTGTTTTAAATAAGTTTGGGGGAGTAAGCTGGTGAATTGAAATGAAGTTGTGTTATAGGGTTGAGCTCTACATAGTCCTGAATGATTTATGTGTTTTTGGGTGATTTGAGCCAAATTATTATCCTTTATCATACCTTCACCCAAGCCAAACGTTACAAGCTTAATAAAGTCATACTTGATCCTTGGTGTTATACCTGTCTCTTATACACATCTAGATGTGTATAAGAGACAGAGTGTCTTGTTTCTTGTTTTGTTTCTTTCCTGTGAAAAGTTGTTTTTGTTTGTTTAAAAAGTTGGTAGATTTTTTTTGTTGTTGTAGGAAAAAGGTTTTATTTGTTTAAAAAGTTGTTTTTTAGTTTTTTAGGTAGTTGTGTAGTTTTTTAAGGTGTTTTAGCGTTTTTAGTAGTAGGCCTATGGAATTCATTTATACACACATCTTCAATATTAAATATGATTCATTTTTATGCATAAACTCATCCGGGTTATAAGTGATTAGGTGAGAATGGCTCTACACACACACACTTGAGGAATTGAAGTGAAGCGAAACTAATCCTTGAGATGAAATTCTTGATCAAGTGCATTATTTTGAAGTTTTCCTTGGGTTCTAATTAAGTACAATCTTTGAGGCCTATTTGCAAGTTGAAGCATTTGTGTGTTTTAATTTTTCTTGATTCTGTTTCGGTTTAGTTTTGTTTCGTTTCATTTTAGTTGCTCGAGGACTAGCAAAGTCTAAGTGTGGGGGAATTTGATAGGTGTCTATTTATGTATTACGTTTATATCAATTCATCCATGTTTCTTTGCTATATTCCTTGGTATTTTTATGTTTTTGTGTGGTTTTGATGTTTGTAGTAGTTTTGGAGCAAGTTGCACAAAAATGGAGTAAAACCCTTCATTTTCACTTCTGCTAGTCAACCATCTTCTCGGATTTAATTGTATTGATATACAAATGAACCCGATGACATATTATATACCGTTGGAAAGCTCTCGAAGTCTATTTTCTGGAGAAATTTACGGTTTATAAATCCATTCAGTGTACCAAAAGTTGTAATCAAAATAGTGTGAGATGTATAGAAATATAATTCCACAAGTCATTGTAGCATGTATAATACGGGGCACTGTAGCAAGTCACTGTAGCAGAGTATTTAAACACATTTTAGGGTTTTATTTTCATAAATTGAAGAGGGGAGAACGTGGTGGAGGCTGCAGCTCTGGAATTCTTTCATCTCTTGGAGTTCTTGAAGGAGAAAGGAAGCTTGGAAAGAGGAAGAACTACAATCCAAAGAGATTTACATCAAATTTGCTAAGTTTTTCCCTTCCCTTTCATTTTCTGGAATGTCTCCATGTTGTATTGTATTGACCACGTTCTTAAACATGTGTAACTGAATCTGAATTGGTTGAGGGTGATTTCAAAGCCCCTGATATGGTTTTTGTAAGTTGATTGTGTAAGGAATTGTTATCCAATTCTCTATTGAAGTTGCTTGTATTCTCCCATATTTAATGCTTATGATTGCTTGCTGATTGTATTTGAGTGGCCAACTGAATATAATCTGGTTGTGATTTATTGCTAGACTAGAAATCTTGATCCGTAATTGTCTTGAATTTCTAATCATTAGTAGCAAAATTTTGATCAGAGATTGCAATTGGAGAATATAACCTAAGTTAAATAATCCGAGCTTGTGTGTTTATTGCTTAGATCAACCTGTCTTTCTTTTCATAATGCATCCATGAATTAAATTTAGAGAGCTTGTTCTAGGTTGTTTAATGGATAGAGATTAAGTAAAGAGCCTATTTTATTTAACAACAAAGTAAGGAAAGATTGGGATAACAGAGCTTGTTGTTATCTACGGTTGATAACTTCAATGCTGTAATTGGATGACAATTCTACAATTAATTCGTAAATCCATATCTTGTGGTAGAGAAGGATCCCTTAACCAGCTTTCTCCCATTGATTTTCCATTCAAATTTACTTTCTGTTTTGTTATTCTTTACTTGCATTCTTATTTCATTTAGTAAATCATTCAACAAAAAATCCCCCCTGTTTAGTTTATTGTTGTTGGAAATAACAAATTCAATTAGAATCAATCCTCGTGGGAACGATATCTTACTTATCACTTTATTACTTGTGCGACTAGTATACTTGCTAGTTTCGAACGCATCATTACATTTTGGGACTTTTTATTTGTATGTGAGCATTGACTTATTGAATAGCCATTCATGTTTTAAAACTTAGAATTTAAGTTAGTATTTGTGTGAGCACATAGAAATTGACTCTTGCTGGTAATTATGAAGAATAATTTAGAAATTCCAGGCTTTAGCATATTCCCCAAGAGAATGTGCTACTTGATGGTATCACTCTCCTTTGTAATGACCTTCAGGTACGTTTTTTGTATATTGTTGAACTAATTTTTCTTTTTTTGTTTAAAGTACTTCTAATGACTGAGGTTGTTTTATTACGAATGCAGGGACATTCAGTTACAAGGAAGCTTAGTTCAGATGGTAAGGTGGATACAGTGCAAACCCTACACAATTTGAGTGAAGGTCTGTTCCTGATACCCATTGTGGTTATTTGGTTTTTGAAAGTGTAATGTTGAATGTATGTATTAACAAAGGTACAATTGAAATTATTTTTCAAATGAGCTTGCTGGTTTCGAAGAATCATGGAAAGGGAATGCAAAATCTGGTTGGAGTGGTGGATTTGATATTTATCGTAATGCAGGTAACTGTTGTTTTATCCCTATACAATAAGTTGATATGGGTCTTCTTTTTTTATTTTGGGGTTTGGTTCGTGTGTAGACCCTTTGTTATAATAGCTGGAACCACTTACCAGGAGTGATGTTTTATATTATTATGGTGTAGCCACTGCATTTCCTGGCCACTAGCCACCTCCCTTGAGTAGTAAGCAGGATTGATTTACCCTGTTTGATATTTAAATCTTTGAGGTTTTCTGTATGTGGATAGGAAACAGAATCTTGTGTTTGAAGCCTAATACCTCATTTCTTATGCCCATCATCTAGAAACCTTCTGGTGGTAGCTATAACTGCTCCAAACAACGTGCTTCTACCCTTAAATCTTTTGTTGTGCAATTATTAACAAATTCAAATGCATATAGGATTTTCATTCAGTGTATCACATATTCCTGTTTGTTTGAAACTTTGGGGTTCAATGTCATTGTAGGTTCAAGTGGTGATGAACGAAGCAGGAAGACAACTCGGGGTGGCTGGATGCTTCCATCTACTAAGCGAGTCCAAAATGCTGGAGTAATATCAGACAATGAAGCTAGGACTAGTGCTACTTCGGGCAGAACAAAAAAGGTTGTTAGAATTAACATAGAATGATACAAGCATCTCATTTAGTTTCAATCTGTTGGAGTAGGACCAAACATTTATTGCATCTCATTTAGTTTCAATTTATTGCATCTTTTGCTTTACAAAACTGGCAGATTTTTCTTTTTTCAACCTGCCATATTTGTCAGATTTTTTTTCATATTTGTAGGGATATTTGGCAGATTTTTTTTTTGGCTTTGCACTTTATTGGATAGCTTACTGCAGGTTTCAATGACATGGTGATTAGTGTTGTTTGTTTCAGTCAGTTTAGTGTTGTTTGTTTCAGTCAGTTTAGTGTTGTTTCGGTCAGTTGTTCAATGGCACATGAAGGCTGCTAGTAGCACCTCTGCACCTCATCACTGTTGTTTCGTGGCACATGAAAGTGTGTCATTAGTGTTGTTTCATTAGGGAAAAAGAACTTGTAACAGCCTGCTACAATGTGTGAACTGTCAATTTTTAAAACATAGGTGGATTACAAATGAATGATACAGTGTAATTGATGAATTAATTACAGCTTTATTGCATCTTTTTCTTTACAATACTTAGAATTTGTAATTGATACAATGCTTTAGAATTTTCAAATTACAAATGAGATACACCAATTTTCAGCTTCTGCGGTTGACATTTCTTCATTCCAGGCTACAGAATTTCCTTCCAGGCTTTGGAAAGGCTTTAGGAAGGCTTTATAAATCCGGGTAAATCCGGGTAATTAATCTGGGTAAAATCTGGGTGCGGGGAGGAAAATCACAAATCCGGGTAAACCCGCACCCGCACCGTATACAAAATATCCGGGGAAAACCCGGGTTCCGGGGGGAAAAAATTTTAATCCGGTCCGGGTGCGGAAATGCGAAACCCGCGCCTGCACCAAGATTTTGCCATCCCTAGTTTGTGGGTGATTTGAGTCAAATTATTATCCTTTATCATACCTTCACCCAAGCCAAACGTTACAAGCTTAATAAAGCCCTACTTGATCTTTAGTGTTGTGCTTGTCTACATTAGTGGAGAGTGACTTGAAAAGCAAGCCTATGGAGTTCATTTATACGCACATTTTCACTATTAAATATGATTCATTTTTATGCATAAACTCATCCGGGTTACAAATGATTAGGTGAGAATGGCTCTACACACACACACTGGAGGAATTGAAGTAGAGCGAAACTAATCTTTGTAATGAGTTTCTTGATCAAGTGCATTATTTTGAAGTTTTCCTTGGGTTATAATTAAGTACAATCTTTGAGACCTATTTGCAAGTTAAGCATTTGTGTGTTTTAATTTTTTTCTTTGATTCTGTTTCGATTTAGTTTTGTTTCATATCGTTGTAGTTGCTCGAGGACTAGCAAAGTTTAAGTGTGGAGGAATTTGATAGGTGTCTATTTATATATCATTTTCATATCAATTCGTCCATGTTTCTTTGCTATATTCCTTGGTATTTTTATGTTTTTGTGTGGTTTTAATGTTTGTAGGAGTTTTGGAGCAACTTGCACAAAAATGGAGTAAAACCCTTCATTTTCACCTCTGCTAGTCAGTGATCTTCTCGGATTTAATTGTATTGATATACAATGAACCCGATGACATGTTATATACCGTTGGAAAGCTCTCGAAGTCTATTTTAAGGAGAAATTTACGGTTTATAAATCCATTCAGTGTACCAAAGTTGTAATCAAAACAGTGTGAGATGTATAGAAATATAATTCCACAAGACACTGTAGCAGGTATAATACGGGGCACTGTAGCAATTCACTGTAGCAGAGTATTTAAACACATTTTAGGGTTTTATTTTGATAAATTGAAGAGGGGAGAACGTGGTAGGAGGCTGCAGCTCTGGATTTCTTTCATCTCTTGGAGTTCTTGAAGGAGAAAGGAAGCTTGGAAAGAGGAAGAACTACAATCCTAAGAGATTTCATCAAATTTGCTAAGTTTTTCCCTTTCCCTTTCATTTTCTGGAATGTCTCCATATTGTATTGTATTTTTATTCTTAAACATGTGTAACTGAATCTGAATTGGTTGAGGGTGATTTCAAAGCCCTTGATATGGTTTTTGTGAGTTGATTGTGTAAGAAATTGTTATCCAATTCTCTAATTGAAGTTGCTTGCATTTTCCCATATCTAATGCTTATGATTGCTTGCTGATTGTATTTGGGCTGGCCAACTGAATATAATCTGGTTGTTGTCTATTGCTAGACTAGAAATCTTGATCCGTAATTGTCTTGAATTTCTAATCATTAGTAGCAAAATTGTGATCAGAGATTGCAATTGGAAAATACAACCTAAGTTAAATAATCCGAGCTTGTGTGTTTATTGCTTAGATCAACCTATCTTTCTTATCGTAATGCATCCATTGAATTAAATTTAGAGAGCTTGTTCTAGGTTGTTTAATGGATAGAGATTAAATAAAGAGCCTGTTTTATTTAACAACAAAGTAAGGAAAGATTGGGATAACAGAGCTTGTTGTTATCTACGGTTGATAATTTCAATGGTGTAATTGGATGACAATTCTACGATTAATTCGCAAATCCATATCTTGTGGTAGAGAAGGATCCCTTAACCAGCTTTCTCCCATTGATTTTTCATTCAAATTTACTTTCTGTTTTGTTATTCTTTACTTGCATTCTTATTTCATTTAGTAAAGCATTCAACAAAAATCCCCCCTGTTTAGTTTATTGTTGCTGGAAATAACAAATTCAATTAGAATCAATCTCGTGGGAACGATATCTTACTTATCACTTTATTACTTGTGCGACTAGTATACTTGCTAGTTTCGAACGCATCAAGTAGAAAGTTGTTGTGTACAAGCTCTTTAGATGAAACAAATTTTAAAAGATTATGGTATGGTATTTGATCACATTCCCATCAAATATGATAATACAAGTGCCATCAACATTTCAAAAAAATCCCGTACAATACTCTAGGACTAAGCATATAAATATTAGATCGACACTACAAGAAAAAACAAAAAATTTGACTGCTAAAAACAGTCAAATAACTAAATATTTGACTGTTTTTGTGTGTCAAGTATGTCACCGTCAAATATAATATTATTTGACTGTTGGTCAAACGGTCAAATAAGCATAGTAACATATTTGACTCATCTTTCTTAGTGAAATATATATGCCAAGGAAATGCAGATCTCAGACATATTGGACTCTTTTTCTAAATAATATTTGACTATAACCGTCAAATAGGGATGTACGTAACGGTCGAAAAATTTAAAATTTTATACATATTTGTCTGGTTTTAACAGTCAAATATGTTATGCAAAACCATATTTGATTGTCACCTAACCGACATATACAAGTTTATAATAATATCACATTTGACTCTTTTTTTATGACAAGTATGATTGATTAAAAAAATACAAAAATATAATAGTAATATATATGATATGTGACAATATCATATATATTATTATTATATTTTCTTATTTTTAATTAAAATATGCATTTTTATATATTTTCTAGTTTTGAAAATATAGGAATTTAATTAAATAAAATAATATCCTGTAATAAAATATAAAGCTAAAAAATATAAATTTCAATTATAAAATCTATTATGAAAATATATTTTATATAATGACCATTAGGCCAATTAAATCCTAAAAATGATTGAATATATTCCAACAAATTAAGATATATTCCAACAAGGCATGTAAAAATATGAAAAAATAAAAAACATAAAGTTGCTCAAGAGAAATAATAAAGAAACCATATTCTTCATGCAAATTCACAATACATGCATTGTAAAGGATCCTATACATCAAGATAAAAGCATACAAGCTTTATCCTCCAAATTCTTTACATTGGAACACAATATTCCACAAAATATACCAAGATTATATGCATTCTTATCATTAAATATATAACCAAGATTATCATAAAACATATGCTTTCTTATCAATTATATAACCACAATTGGTAAATATGCATGAGGCTGCATTCTAGAAAATGGCAGCAAAATGTTCATAAAAGATCTCCACAAAATAGCAATTTACAATGCTCCATGTTGGTAAACAAGTAGACAGTTCTTGATAATAACATCTTGGCTTCATCATTGCCTACTTTGTCTCTCAACCAACTCCCCACCTTCTTGTAGTACTTAGCCATGTTTTGAGATTAATTAATCACCTGATAAAAGTAATTAAACCCAATCAATATATGTATTTATATCCCACTAACACATCATGATACAATAAGTTGTTGAAAATGAGTAAAAGAACTAGACATGAGAGCACAATCAAGCCAAATAAGCATATAAGTCAAGAAGATGACTCACACCAAGCTACAAGCAAGAGGCCATGTCATAAGAAATGAGTAACCTACCATTGTTCCCTTAGTTGTATAATTTAAGCAATGGAATGCCATCTAATAAGTAATGAAGCATATAAGAATAACAAAAAATTATTTTCTCTTCATAAATCAGACATCATTCTAATGAGGATGATGTATAAAATACAAAATAATAAAAGCTTGTTGATCAGGAACCAACATATTAAAAATTAACATGTGTATGTGTCTTTTAGTTTGCTACGGTTAAAAGCCATTCTGTTCATTTCTACTTTCACTTTGAACAAAATTTAACTCATGAATGACTTGAATCTCAAAGCTGCATCACTTTCATCTTGCACTATGTGTTTACTCTCAGTCAAACTTAAAAGCAAAACATAAAATCAAACCTCAGAGTAGCTCAAAGCAAACTTAAAAGAAGTTCCTGTACCACAACTCATTGTAAGCTCTCCTGAAACTCAGTTATTTGTTTTAACAACCCAGATTATTGAAAGGCCTTGTCTATAAATGTTGGGTGACAAATTATCTTGCATGACAAACTACATCATGTGTACGACAAAATGCAACATGTTTAAAATTCGTTGAACTTCAAATTTTAGCAATTCATCTACTTGCTTTTCAGAAGGCCCCATGGTAGAAGTTTTACTACTGGAGCTACACATATAGCTCCACAAAGCCTCTTTTGCTTATTGTTTGCTTATAATTTTCTTGAGAATTTCACAATCTCTTAACCTTACCACACTAGACATTCCACCCTTTACACAATGCACATAATATTAATCACTACAAATTTACATCTTTAAAGAAATAAGAGTTAATTCTAAATTCAAGAAGAAAAGAAACAAAAAATTAAAAAAAAAAACATCTTTTTGTTCCTTCTAGCAAGATCATTCTATCTCCTCTATGATTTTATTCAATCACATTTTAGTGCTCTTACTACCCAAATAATCACATTTTTTATATATTAACAAAAATTTTCATCGATCCACTAGGAGCAATTACAAGTAAAAACCAATTAGCGTGATATGCATGCATATGAGAAAGTTTGCTAGTCACCTCTTAATGTAAAAATTTTAGCATTTTAATTCTACTATGTCCTTCTCCCTAGCACATCATGTATTTACTTGACATTACTATGAGCTAGATATTAATTGAATAATGAATTAAAAGATTAAAATTTTATATTGCTTGCATCATTATTGACTTATAATAATGAAGGAAGAAAGATTAGATTTGCTATGGTAGTCATACAATCAATTTTTCCTTAAAGTGGGAGTGTAGGAAAGCAGCAACCTTGAAAGCGAGAAAGCCATAACAACAGTGAAAGAAAGATTGGATTTGCTATAGGAACTCACATGTTTATCCTTAAGGTAAGAGTGCAGCAAAGCAACAAGCTTGAAAGAGAGAAAGCCATAACAATGAAGAGAGAAATATTAGATTTGCTACAGTAACTCACATGTTTATGTTGAATTCATAACTGCATTGATTGAGATGTTGCAAAAAAAAAAAAAAAAATAGTGGCTAGCCAGCCTCTTGCCATCTTCATAAACTTCACATTTATATAAGTTAGCTACCATGTGCCAAATGCCACAACTACTCCTTATCTATATTAGTCATCTTTGATATTGACAAATAAAAAACCACAATAAAGTAATACAAAATTAAGCAAATATTATTCAGTTTCAAGGAGAATAATAATTTAAATCTTGAGAATGATATTTTATTGTTGAATAATATTTCTAGATATAAAAAATTAGATAACAATAATGATCTAAATTTTTTCTAATTGATATAACAATTATGAAGTATACAATGTGATGTTGGGAGGCATTTAAATTAATAAGAACAAACAAGAAAGTGATGAAAGAAAATCTGATACAAGAAAGTGAATAAAAATACAAGTGCAAGATTATATACACTAAAAAAATGCACAAAATTTATAATTCAATTAATCAGCATGTCCTGGGTAGTCAACAACACAAAACAATTCACAAAAGAATTAAATAATTCTTAATTAATTATTCGTATAATAATTAACCAAATACACAAAAGAATTAATGAATTAAAAGGAAAAAGAGGAAAAAGCAAATAATTTAGTTGTTAATTAATTACCAAAATAGAAAAGGACTAGTTTATGTTAGTGGAACGATGATTAACTCCCTTGGTGTTTCGGTATATTGGCCTAATGTGGTAAATATCATCATTAGCTGTGTACAAAAAAAAAAATCCATAAATACTACCTTTTAATATGGGCTAGCACATTCATCAACTGATCATAATAAAACTTTATCAACATCTATCATTTCAAAATTAACACAATTCAACAAAAAATGATATAGAAAATCGAATTTATAAATCTAATCCAAAAATAAAATACTTAAACTAGCCTAACATATGAAAATTAAGCTATAAAATAAAAAAGAAAAGAAAAATAGAAACATTTAATGCTTCCAAAGAATTGAAAAAGCTTTTATTTTAAGCATATTAACTGACGACATAAAAAATATATGGTTGTGACATATTTCAAATGATTACCCTTATTACCATTTGTTAGCCCTAAGGCTACATGATAATTTTGATGATAACAAAACACATTGATTCATTGTGATTTACTAACATGTTTATTTATGTGCAAGAGTAATATCATTGAAATAATTTTAAAATCAAGAAAAGGCTTATTAAAATGAAATGTTGAAGCTAAGGAGAAGACTACATGTTAAAGGCACCAAAGTTTAAGAACAAGGTTTGATTCAAGGAATGTGACACATGAATAATGTTTAATCAATTAGTCATATATTTCTCTACAAATATCCAAATGACATGATTCTTAAGCCTTTGGAAATCTTACTCAATTTATAACATTTCATATGTTTTAAAGAAATTCAAATTTCAAGTGTAAGGTTGTCCAAATCATCATGCAAATTGAAAGACAAATGGAAGCAACTGACATGGGTATTGAATGCTCTTTTGGACATATCTTAAGCTAGAAAAATCGAAATGACTTGATTCTTATGGAATTGGAAATAGGACTTAATGAAGCACATTTCATATGTTTTGAATAAATTCAAATTTCAAACGGAAGGCTGACATAATTGACATGCAATTCGGTGGACTGACACAGAGAAGAAAAATCAACTCATTTGAGCACCAAATGATGTTTTGTCCATATCTTGCGTTAGAGATATCCAAATGACTTGATTCTTGTGGCATTGGAAATATGATTCAATGGATCAGATTTCATATTCTTTGAATAAATTCAAATTTCAAACAGAAGGCTGACATAATACACATGCAAGTCGGTGGACTGACACATGAAAGAAAAATCAAGTCACATAAGCACCGAATGGTTTTTTGGCCATATCTTGAGCTAGAGATATCCAAATGACTTAGTTCTTGATGCGTTGGAAAGCTTATTCAATTTTCCAGATCTTTTATGTTTTGTAGATTTTCAAATTTCAAACAGAACATTGAAAAAAATGGTAGACAAGATTTCGGTTTTTATGGTGGGCGGAAAATTTGGAGTTAGTGTCTTCACTTGATTAAGTTCATCCCATTTGCCTATAAAAGGAGCCATTCTCCCATGCATTCAAAAAGAGCAAGAGAAGCATCTATCAAGCAAAAAACAAGAGAAATATCAAGTCTAGAGAGCTTTTATATTCTTTATCTACTCTTTGAAGAGAGTTGTACTTTTGTTGTAAAAATTATCTTTGTTCTTGTATTGTGGTGAGAGTGAGATATTCTTGTAAAGGATAATAGTTATCCTTGAGAGAACTCTTGTTGTGTGTTATCAAGAGTTGAAGGAAGTTGCCTTGGTGAGGTTGTTCATCAAGAAGAACTCTTGGTGTGGTGTTATCAAGGGTTGAAGGAAGTTGCCTTGGTGAGGTTGTTCATCAAGAAGAACTCTTGGTGTGGTGTTATCAAGAGTTGAAGGAAGTTGCCTTGGTGAGGTTGTTCATCAAGAAGAACTCTTGGTGTGGTGTTATCAAGAGTTGGAAGAAAAAGTCTTGGTGAGGTTGTTCATCAAGCAAGTTGTAAATATTTCTACAACTTAGTGGAAAGCTTAGCTCGTAGAGCTAGGAGCCCGTGGACGTAAGCAAGGTTTGCCGAACCACGTAAATTGAGTTTGCACTCTCTCTATCCCTATCTCTTTATATTTACTTGCACTTGTGATTGTTCTTTATTGATATTCTCTTGATTGCATTCTATTTTCATCTTCTTCACCTTTATTCTCAAAGAAAGAGTTAAATAATTTTGATCTTTCAAGAAAAGTTTTCTAAATCCGTTTTTATAAATAAAAGCCCAATTCACCCCCCCTCTTGGGTTGCCATACCTGGGTCAACACCATTCACCTATTCTTTTATGAAACATAAAGAGGAAACACTGCAATTAGTTAAATTTGATCAAATCATTACCCGTGAAATATACTATTATATAGCAATTTGGTCATCAATTACAACATAAACCAAAAAAAAAGATGTGATAATTACAGCAAATTATATATGAAAATATAAAACTTGCCATCGAGATAGCTCGTTATGATTAATCATGGTTTAAAATCATTATTAGCTTAATAATGAATATGCTAAAATAGATTTATCAATAGATAATATTTAATAATTTTGGAAAGTATCTACACTACCACTTTTTTAAGACATTTTTTATAAAAATAACAGGTCATTAAATTAGTACATTTTTAGTGGTCAAGATTAAGTGTAACTTAACTTGTATATTAAAAATTAACATAATATTTTTTGCATTCATTTAAATTATATAATAATTGATCATTCCTAATTTTATTCTAATATATATATTCTAAATCAATTATAGTTCATAGTTCTTTACTGATATATACAAATCATATAAGATTATGGTACGTAACCCACGTGGACTTTCAAAATTTTTATAATGCATTATTTCATACTATATTGATATAAATAATCTTTCATATTAATTCATTATTTAGATGATATAACGCATAATGAGATGTATAATACTATTTTTCTTCAAATTAATTAAAATGATTCCTAAACTTGTTTTACCATAACATAAATTTATTGATAAGAAACTTCTTAAGACAAATATTAGTAAGAAAAAAAACAATAATCAGCCTATCAACCTGATATATGTGTGAATGTGTGTGTGTATATGCACACAATAGTCAGAGAAGATACTTGTCTATTGTGCAGGTCTATACCATTTATAATGTATATTATAGGGGCGGCTATTTGAAAGGCTCTATCAATCCAAAACTAGCCATTATCCATGTTCAAACCTGACTAATTAATTAGAGTACAAAATTCACAGTCTAGGAAACAATTATAATAACTGTCAAGATCCTTTCTTAGCCAACTTGTTTAATTACTCTCTTTTGTGTTGAACTAAATATCATAATATACTAGAAAATATAAAAGATGATTAATTAGGTAATTTAGACAACAGATTTCTCACATTTGAGAATATAATGGTTACCAAATGAAGGATAAAATAACAATAATGATTTAAAGTTTTGCAACAAAAGGATTGCATCTCAAAGGAGTGAAAATAACAAGAAGATTGAACTGAAGCAAATATGAGTCAAATTTACTTGGCTACTGCTTTCTTACAAGTAAGACTAATTGTATTACAAATTTATGACCTCTCTTAAGCTTTCAATGTTAACACGTGGGCAAGATATAATAATTTCTAAGAATTAAAAAAAAAATAGTGATGGAAATTGTTATGAGATAAAGCTAGAGGCTGATTTCTTTTCTTCTAGTTTTGGCAAGGGATTTGAAACCATAATTTTATGGTTGGATTCTAGTTATACAAAGATTTTTTTTTTAATTTTTTAAGAGGAGGTTTGGGTGCTATAGACTGATTTAGTACTAATCAAGAAAAGTACCTCTTTCCTTTATTATCATAACTAATGTAAATCTTTTTTCTTTTCTTGGAAAGGACCATGTGTTCAGTCTCTAAAATAGGAAAACAAAATGTTAGCTGGATTATTAGGTAGTTACAACAAAAGAACATCAGTCAAAATAATGACTTTCATTAGTCAACTATATTGTTTTTTTTTTTTTACTTTATAATATAACCACAAAATAAAATCAACACAAATAAGACATATAAAAATCAAGAAGAAATACTACCCGAAAGAAGGTGCATGGAGAACGGAACTCCAATTACCAATCCTATTCCATCATATTCCCATGTTGCTGCTGCCTTCAAACCTAAACAACCATGTCAGACGTGAACATGTGCCACTAATCTTTACAACCAATTCTTCTCTCAAAGTAAAATAATATAGTAAGCAAACTACTGTCTAAAATATGTTTGAATTTAAACCTACAAGCAAAATCAACTACTTAGATGATTTCAACATAAAGTAAACAAGAGTTTAACCTTCTATGTGGAGCATATATCACTAACAAAAAAGACAGCTATGACATACTCCAGACAGAGAGCTGCGGCCTAGAAGCATGAGAGCCACTAGATGCTCAGACTTCCTGACAAATGACAAGGCCACAATTGGCTAAATGAAATTGCAAAAATAATTAAATTAGAAATAGGTTAATACCTTTTATCTGAACTAAAAGTGGGTTTACAATTATAGCCTACCATATGGAAATCGAGTTCCAGTAGTATAGTGATTAGGTTGCAAGTCTCTATTTTTGAAAAACCAAAGAGGTTAGAAGCACTCCACAAGAAACCACATACATTATATTGGATAAGTTAAAATACACAAGAAACCACATATATTAAATTTAATAGACTAAATGCACATATAAACAAGAATGTAGATTTTGAATAAACTTATATAACCAAATTCCAAGCACAACCCAAATTTTGTGCAAACAACTAAAGCATATAACTAATAGTTTAATGTGTTGACAGAGTAACAAGGAATACAACAAGAACAATGAAAACTAACTGTGCTAAAAAGAGCACGGTTGAATATAATAAGGATTGTTAAATGAAAAAGATTTATCACTAAAGAAATAGTGAAGAATTACTAAACACAAACAAAAATGACCGCTTCTATCAAATGCCTACTACGACTTCATTAGGCCATAACTACAATTGTAAATTTCATTTTCTATGCTTATACCAAAGTCTGTTCAATTAGTACAATATAATGAACCCTATCTTATGGGGAATTATCAAGCTTGTAAAAAACTGAGCAGCATCAGAAATCAGTATCAAAACAAGATCACTTCATGAAACAGTTTCCCATATGTCTCCTAAAGTTCCAATCTCTTTAGTGAATCCTGCAGCATAAGCTTCAGCAAAAGACTGGGAGCCTTTCCTCAACCTCATATGCAATAAAACAAGGCAAAACACATGGAGTACAATTGCTTTCCATTTAATGAAAAAGTCATATCCACAATAGGGTCGAACAGAACAACACGTACCTTCACAACAATATCAAAAATTTCCTCAGCAAGTGAATCTCTCTAATTCTATGCTTAAGCTGACCCCTATCAAGATTATGAAATTCCCATATGTTAACAACAAACATACAGACATGGAATTTTAATACATGAACTCCATAAGAAACCATGTATAACTTGAACATCTAGCATTAAACATACAATATAATTAAAACTTTAAATTTAAAATGTAAAAAAGTTACGAACTTTAATATTTGATATCATTATAGTCATAAATTGACACGAGAAAATGAAAGAGATACCAACGAACCTAAGATCCCCACCCAATGAATCCAACATGCTTAGGCCCCTTGAAAACATCTGACAAAAAATAGAACTAATCTCTGCCACTTTTCATAATATACTAAACCCAACGAAAAAAAAGTATCCATTAAACGGCTTAGTGAAAAGGCAACGTAAATCAAAACTGCCCTTGACTTTTAATATGTCGTCGGGTTTAGCCAAAAAAGAAATAAAAATTGTAAATCAACTTATCTAGGAAAAACCAAATAAAGATTGAAACTTTTAGTGAATAGATCGAGTTGGTGATGGAGAGACCAAAGCAATACCCTAACCAAACTTTTTCAATGATATCAGCGAGCGAGGGACCCAAAGCACGCAAGTAGCTGATGTTTGAGTCAATAAATGCCAAATAGTGAGAACAAATTGTTGTGTGAGTATCTGATAAAGGGCTAAGTCAATAAGGTGGGTGAGGGAGTAATGGAAGTGAGCAAAGTGAGGAAGTGTGCGGCTAGGCAAATGTCAACGAGGAAAGGATTAAGCAAGAGAAACTAATAAGCGAGAGATTGAAAGCGGTGAGGGATTAAGTGGCTGAGAGTTGATCAGATGAGAGAAAGATTAGTATAGTGAATCGGCTACAAGCGAATCAATTAGTTGATCAAGTGAGGGAGGTAAGGGATTGAGGGCAAAAACGAAAGAAAAAGTGAAAGAGGGAAAGAGATAATTAGGGTAAAATCAGAAGAGGGAAGCTGAAAAATTTGGGGGGAAAGGGGAATATATATAGAATGGGAAATATGTAAATAACATAAATGTTAATAGTGTCAAATATAAATAAAAAGCGGGTTGACTTTTGTTTTGGTTTCTCATATTTTACGGTTTTATAAAAAACAGTCAAATACTTAAAAGCTAGTGTGTCAAATATTTCAAATTTTCTTGTAGTGAGACATTATTTTATTACAGATCATGTGTAAAAAGGTGATATTTTTTTAGAATTTGTTCCTACCGATAAATAATTAGCCGATATTTTTACTAAACCCCTTAATCAAGATAGATTTTGTACTATTAGAAGAGAATTAGGCATATTGGATATGTCTTAATTTTACTTTTATATGATAATCTTTGAATGGTAGCATATGTTAAGGGAGAGAATATATTTAGTGGGAGTAGTTAATTCGATTACATCTTTTTTATGATGACAAAAGTGGGAGAAATGGTTGGATTTTGCTTATATTTATAACAATTGCTATCTTTTTGCTTGTTGTTGATTTTAGATATTACTTTAAAGCAATCATTGATTTGTCATCATCAAAAAGGGGGGAGATTGTTAGTCTTAAGGCTACATGATAATTTTGACGATAATAATACACATTGATTCATTGAGGTATTACTAATATGTTTATTTATGTGTAAGAATAAGATCAATGAAATACTTATAAAATCAAGAAGAGGCTTATTAAAATGAAGTGTTGAAGCTAAGGAGAAGATTACATGTTAAAGGCACCAAAGTTTAAGAACAAGGATTGATTCAAGGAATGTGACACATGAGTAATGTTCAATTAATTAGTCATATATTTCTCTATAAATATCTAAATGACGTGATTCTTGAGCCTTTAGAAAGTTTACTCAATTAATAACATTTTATATGTTTTAAAGAAATTCAATTTTCAAGTGAAAGATTGTCCAAATCATCATGCAATTTAAAAAACAAATAAAATCAGCTGACATGAGCGCCAAATGCTATTTTGGACATATCTTGAGCTAGAGATATCCAAATGACTTGATTCTTGAGGCGTTGAAAATATAATTTAATGGGGCACATTTCATATTGTTTGAAGAAATTCAAATTTCAAATGGAAGGCCAACATAATCATCATGCAAATCGGTGGACTGACACAAGGAAGAAAAATCAACTAACATAAGCACTGAATGGTCTTTTATCTATATCTTGAGATAAAGATATCCAAATGACTTGATTCTTAATGTGTTGAAAAGCTTATTCAAATATGCAGGTCTTTTATGTTTTGAAAAAATTCAAATGTCAAATGGAAGACCGACATAATCATCATGCAAATCGGTGGACTGACACAAGGAAGAAAAATCAACTGACACGAGCATCGAATGATCTTTTGTCCATATCTTGAGAGAGAGATATCTAAATGACTTGATTCTTAATGCATTAGAAAACTTATTCAAATATGTAGATCTTTTCTATTTTGCAAATTTTCAAATTTCAAATGAAATATTGATAAAAAAGGCCGACAAGATTACGGTTTTTGTGGTGGGCAGAAAATTTGGAGTTGGTGTCTTCACTTGATTAAATTCATCTCATTTGCCTATAAAAGGAGCCCTTCTCCGATGCATTCAATAAGAATCCATCAAGCAACAAATAAGAGAAATATCAAGTTTAGAGAGCTTTTATATTCTTTATCTACTTTTTGAGGAGAGTTGTATTTTTATTATAATTATAAACAATTTTCTTTGTTCTTGTATTATGGTGAGAGTGATATCATCTTTTACAGAACTCTTGGTGTGGTGTTATCAAGAGTTAAACAATTAAGAGAACTCTTGGTGGGGTTGTTCTACAACTTAGTGGAAAGCCTAGCTTGTGGAGGAGCTAGGAGTCCATGGACGTAGGCAAGGTTTACCGAATCACGTAAATTGAGATTGCACTCTTTCTATCTCTATCCTCTTTAAATTTACTTGCACTTGTGATTGTTCATTATTGTTATTCTCTTGATTGCATCTTAGATAACTTCTAATTTCATCTTTATCACCTTTGTTCTCAAAGAAAAGAGTGAACTAATTTTAATCTTTTAAGAAAAGTTTTATAATTCTGTTTTTACAAATAAAAACCCAATTCACCCCCCCTCTTAGGTTGTCGTACCTGGGTCAACAATAACATCCATAACAACATCCCAAAAGAATATTCTAATTCTAATTCATATGATGCCCAAAAGTTGTGACCCTAGCCCAACCTAACCCATTCAAATATCAAATTCTTATTTATCAAATTAATTTTTTAAGACAAAAAAAAAAAGAAACCCTAAAACTGAATTGCGACGTTGAGCCTAGCCTAGAACCTCCTTCACCGTTTCAACTTTCACGCCTCACAACCTCATACTCATGGTGACACAGCCGCTTAACTGCACCGCTTCATGCCTTATGCTCTGTCGCTCACGACCTCACCTCACCTGTAGGCTGCACCTCTGCATGTACAACCATTGTTGGTTCACGTCCTCAGCTGCATTATCTGCATCGATTCATAGTTGCTGTACCACTTATTCACCCACCCATGTCTAGCAGTCACACCATCGATTCACGCACAGGCACGACTTTCACCAGCCAATCGACAACAACAACAGACCTCTGAATCTTTGACCAGTGACTTGTGTATTTACATTTTGCTAATTTTAAATCATTTTGCTTTATACATTTTGCTAATTTGTTGTTATTTTTGTTGTTGTTATTATGCTTCAAAATCACGTTTATATTTTGCTTTATTTATATATTTTGTTAATTTGTTAAATTGTTAATTTGGGGATTGAATTAGTATTAGAGTTTGTCTTGCAACAAATACTAAAAACATTTTGGTGATCCTGATATGTTGTGTGATTGAGTTGAATTTGATTATTCTTGTATTCTGAATTACATGAAGCTGTAGTGTAATAAAAATGGTGTATTTTCTCTTTAAAGTTGGCCTAACATCACCAATCAGATTAACTGATCAGGTTAACACGATTTCATTTCACACACAAACAAAAGTTGACATTATTTATATAATGATAATATTCATGAATCTTTGTACTGTTTTTGCTACATCTAAGAGTCGCTTAAAACTCTCTATTTAATTATTTATGAGTATTGTTCGTGATATTTTCTAATTTTTTCTTTTATGATTATTTTGTTATTTGTCTGGTAAATAGATACTCAACCTTCGTAATTTTTTAATAGCTAGAAATGAAATAGAGTAGTAAATATTTAGGGAAAACATACTTATTACATCTTTGATTAAGATTTCAATTTAAACTTACATACTTATTACTTTCCCTATATAATTAATCAATAACAATATGACTTGTCTTTATTAGCTAGTCAAATAAAGTTATCATTCAATACTTTTAGTTATTCTAGAGTTATTAATTACTATTATAGGGGAGATATGATAAACATATTATTTAAATATTGCTCATTAAAGTAAATTTTTCTTAAGCTTCTTAGAAGTTCAATGTATTTAACTTTGCTTTCCATGTGAGCTCTATACCTTGGTTGGCTTACTTTAATTTTATATACTTTTAATATTGCTTTACTTGTGAGTAGTCGTGTTTAACTTTTCATGAATACTTCCAAACAGGGTTGGAACTTGAATGCTTTAACTTAATGTCATGATAGATTACACTAATGATCATTAATTTGATTACTTAATAATATTATATATGTTTAAGGCTTTCAGCTACGTTAATATCATGGCTAAATAGGGCTATTTTTGTATTTTTGTAGGTTATATACAAATAATGTCTATATATGGTACAAATGATCAACCTACTTCTCATTATGATATGCCAACGGGCGAAAATAAAATGGAGCAAGATATTGAAGAGAACATGGTTGATGTTTTGGTTGAGGATGGTTCTACAACAAATTCACATATGGGATGTGGGAAAATGCGACCTCTAGTTGCCTGTGGCACATGTGGGCAAGGACCACGAGGTGGTGTCACAAAGAGAAAGGAAGATTATCAACCAATAAAATGATCTTGAGTCTGGGAACATTTTACAAAAGAAATTATTGAGGGTAGGCATAAACCTATTTGTAACCATTTCAAAGCTTCATTGGTCGGTTATCATACAGATGGAACCAAACACTTGGCAGGCCATTTATGAAGTTGTAAGAGTCAGAAACAAGCAACAATTCTTTAGTTTTCAAAAGAAGTAAGATGGAAGTAATACATCAGAGATGGTTGTTGAAAACGTTTGATAAAAAAGTTTATAAGGAGAAGGTGGCTAAAATGATTGTAATGCATGAACTCCCTCTTTCTTTTGTTAAGTATGAGGGTTTTAGAAAGTTAATGTATTATGCTCAACCTTTGTTTGTTCCCATGAGTAGAAACACATTAAGGAATGTGATTTTTAAGATATATGACATTGAAAAGTAAAAGAGCATGAAGATGATGGATGCTTGTAAGAGTAGAATGTGAGTAACAACTGATATATGGACTATAAGTAATCAAAAGAAATGATACATGGTTGTGATAGCATATTTCTTTGATGAGTATTTGAGGTCACAAAGTCGCATCTTGAGATAAATATATCATATATGAGACATATTACACATTTAAAAAAAAAAACCTAATTACGTAACTAATTTTTGATTTTTACTTTTAAATAGTTTTCAGGTTCGTATATGTTCCATCTCCACATACCACTAAAGCACTTGTTGATGAGCCGGCTCTTTGTTTGATGGACTGGAATGTTGATCGTAAGTTGTCATGTATTACTCTTGACAATTGTGATACTAATGATGCCTTGATTCCTATAATGAAGAAAAAATTGGGTGTTCATAACACGATTTTGAAAGGAAAATTATTTCACGAGGTGCACATCACACATTTTGAATTTGATAGAAAGAGATGAGTTAAATATGCTTGGACATGGGATTGATAAAATTAGAAATAGTGTCGCCTTTTGGTCTGTCACACCTAAAAGAATTGACAGATTTGAGAGTGAAGCATAGTAGATGAAAGTTTCTTGTACAAGAAAATTAGCATTAGATCATTCCACTAGATGGAATTCAACTTATTTGATGTTGTATACTGCATTGGAATATAGAGATGTGTTTACTCATTTACATGTGCGTGAAAAAAGTCACAAATCTTTATCTACAACATTCAAAGTTGGACTTGGCAAGGTTGATACGTAAACATTTAAAATATTTCTATAAGGTGACACAAGTGTTTTCAGGTACGAGACATCCCACGTCTAAATTATTTTTTGCTTTGATTTGTGACTTGAGATTGGCATTAATTAAATGGTCTGATACTTTTTATTCTAAAATAAAAGAGATGGCTTCACAAATGATAGAAAAATTTAAAAAGTATTGGAAGGTCATTCATGGGGTTTGGCAATGGCTGTTATCTTGGATCCAAGATATAAAATGCAATTGATCACATTTGTCTTTCCAAAAATTTATGGAGACAATGCTTCAAAGTACATTGAAGATGTCAAAGACATTGTTTTGACTTAGTAAAGGAGTACAAACTGAAAGCTGCATCTATAGGTATAAGTGAACGAGATGAGTCACTAGTGAGTGATCTTCCTATGAGTGGTGGGTTGGAAGATATGACTTTTGAGTCCAATTCAAAGTATCAATCATATATTGGTTGTACTAGTAATACAGTTACTAAGTCTGAGTTAGATTTGTATTTGGAGGAGTAATGTTTGAAACATACTAGTAGCCATTTTGATATTTTGAGTTGGTGGAAGACAAATGTAGGCAAATATCTTTGTTGGCTGAAATTACAAAAGATATTTTGTCTATTCCAGCTTCTATAGTGGCTTCTGAGTCTGCGTTTAGTACAAGTGGTAGACATTGAAGTCCCCATCGTAGCAGACTACATTCAAAGATATTGGAAGCTTTGATGTGCATTCCGAATTGTTTATGGGATTAGTCACGTGATATGATATTCTCTTCAATGTTAAATTTATGTTTTATGATCTATGTATATTTCTAACACCTTTTCATTCCTTTTTGTTTTTCTAGCTATGATTCTCGAGTGTGAATTGGTAACTGCAAAAGAAATAATGTATGATGAGGATGAAGAGCCGCTAGGGCCATTGTGCTTTTTGGATGTTTAGAGTTTACACTATATTTGCCTTTGTTGGGTTGTGGTTTCTTTATCTTTGAAACTTATGTTGGATGTAGTTTCTTGTTATATTGAATTATGTGTTGGATTGTATTTTTATTTTTTCCTTCGGAAGTTTGGATTGTAGACTTGTAGAGTTGTAGTTTCTTTTGGAATTGTATGTTTGAGTTATGTGTTTATGTAATGAATTGTATTATGTGTTCATGTAAACAGTTATGTAGTGAATTGTATTATGTTTAAGTAATGAATTTTTATTTAAGGAATTGTATTGTAGTTTGTAATGTAAACTTGTTCTGTTGTTCTTGAATTTAAAATAATGAATTTCTAATTTTCTATACTTGATTTCGTAATTGATATAATTTATTTTAGTAATCAATTTACTAATTTGATAAAATAGTATTGATAACTTAACTGGGAGAGAGTGGACTCAAAGCAAATTAAAAAAAAATAAAAAAACTGTCAAAAGAGCAAATTAAAAGAAAAAACAAATAACTATAAAAAAATAAAACATTAAGCAGACCAACAACTTGAACCTAGTTCCTTGGTAGGATAAACATCCCAAGACCAAGACACCACTGGGCCAAGCCTATCAACTTAGAAACAAATGGAAAAATAAATATAAGTAACATTTCTGATAGTACACTAAAAAAAAAAAAAGAAAAAATGTTGAAAATCCAGGGAATAACTCGACGAATTACATTACTCGACCCCAGAATTTTTGGGGATGGGTAATAAATGTCATAACAGGGCTGGGACAGAGGATTGAGGTCCCCGGGTCGGCCCCAAGTTTTTGACATCCCTATGTGTGCTAGCTTAAGGGATCGGTCTATTAAAATTGAATGTGTGCGGACTTGAATTGGGTGGTTTGTGTGTGCACCAACTCAATGGGCCAAATGGAAACTTATTTAATCCTTAGTTGTGGGATGGCCCTAAGGATATGATATTGGGTAATTCCTTGGTTTTTGGCAGCAAGGATATTGCAGTTAAAAATGGATGGAAAATGTGTGTACCTTAGATTGGGTGGTGTTACTTGTTGCGCAAATCCAATGGCATTTACGTTGAAAATATGAGATTGATTGTCATTGATTCTTTGTGCACTTGTGTTAGGTTTTTGCACGTAGCATGCTTTGGTTAATAGTTAATGTGTTGTTTATCGTGTTTGTGCAAAAATCGTGAATGGTTTGTATGACATGTGATGTAGGTATAGAATTTACATGGTTTGTGTGAATGCATGAATGCTTGCATTTATGTGTAAGGTTACGGATTTCCTACAGGGGTGTGTGTGCTCACCCCTTTCTCCACATGTTGTCAAGATGACGACCATGGTAGTGATGTCTCGGAGCTTTCTATCAGATACTTGCATGTGTGTTGTTGTCATGGGTTATGCATTGGGTCTAGCCTAGACCATGATAGTCACATTTTGTTATAACCAGTGAAACATGTACCAGGATATGTACCAGGATTTGACTATGCATGTTTGTATGCGTATATTCCATGGATAATGTATTAGACTTGGGTATTGGACTTACGTGAGATGATTGAAAAAAGAAATTGCTCTATTTTTTAAAACATTTAATCACACATGAGATCTCCATATTAGAGATTTCATGGCGTGACACAATCCAACTCAATAACTCGAAATCTCACACAAAGTTTGACAAAATAATAATCATAATAATAGTATTTTTCGTGATGGCTTCCAATAATGGGACATTTTTGTGTTTTCAATTACTAGTTTAAATTTTTTAAGTATGTTATAACCTCATTATAAATTGGTTTTCTTTGGTATTAATTTTTATATATGTAAATTATCTACAGTTAGATTTATCATACTTTTAGTCAATAAATTGTTCATGTTAATCGACATTGTCATTTATGTTGTTGTTAAAATGATGTTTAAAATTCAACCACGTAATATGAGATGATTATACCATGTAGACAAAAACATTACTCTAAATGGCAATATTAATTTTAATAACACAATCAAATTATTGATACACACAATTTTTAAAACCTTATGGCATGACCTCTAGTAAATATAAAACATATAATTAATGTTCAAATTATTGCAGCAATTAACTTGTTCAAAACCCAATTACATAATTTAAAATTATACTGACACCACTATGTACATTTAAAAGAGATAGAATATTGGTCAAATGGACCACGTTGCTTGCATTGTTAAATGCTCATGCATAGGGACATAGTCAGCAATTTAGTTTAGAGAGGGCAAATTCAATCAATGATTAAATTTTATACTCTTCGTAAGGTTAAACACCAAAATACTTATGAAGTTTGTAAAATTTTTAACATTTGGGGTGTGTCTGGTTCTGGTGGCAAGACAATCGAAGGGCCAGGACTATTTTTTAAACTTTGTGTCCACGCCTTGTGTCTGTGTAGTTTGAAGGAAATTTGGAATCGACATCTTTCCAAGGAAGAAGGGTTTAGATGAAACTCATAATAACCCATTCAACTTCGCTATTTTCCACATGTAAAACATACTCTCATGCTTAAGTTAACAAGCTTTCAAAATATGTTTCTAATAACTTTTCAATAAAACAAGCATATTTGACATACATTTTCTAAATACATTGAACCTTAATGCTAATTTTTTTAAACTAAAGTTATATATATATATATATATATATATATATATATATATATATGTATGTATATGTAAGTATGATATTTTTATCCTTGAGATTGAACTTGACTAAATAATAAAAAATATTAATTTTTCTAAAATTCAAAAAATTCCCTAAAATTTAGTTATCTCTTTAAATTTAGTTCTCTCTCCTAATTTTTGGCAATGATATTCAACCTTAAGCAATAATATGGTAATGTTATGTATCACCAAAAAAGTCACATATAATAACATGCTATTGAAATATAGTTGGTAAACGATGATGTGGCAAAACTCTTTGTGTACATTATGAATTCTAGATTATGTAAATATTAATAACAGTAGTAAAATGATAATTAAAAAATATATTATAAGTAATACTAAATCTATAATTAAATTTTATAATTAATTATTGATAAAATTTTATTAGACATATAATTTCTTCTTTTTATTTTCCTTTTTCAGTTAATTTTTATCGATTCAAGTTATAAACAGTTTAGTTTATGATAGATGTAATATCGTCCATGTATTATTAAATATAAAAATAATCAATTTTCACGGTGGTTCTAAGATTTTGAATTTTGGTAAAAGTCTTCTTGTTTTTTTTTTTCCTAACTAGCTAATTATTATTCTGGCAGCTTGAGAACTTACCCGAAGCTTACGGGTCATTCTTCCTTGCCTTCCAGAAATTAAAATTGGGCTTACCCTACGAGATGCACGAGGAAATTGAACCACCGCTCATTCTTGCTAGTAAGCTATATCTTAATAATAAATGACCAAGAAGGTTTCATTACGAAGAAAGAATAAAATAAAAAATTTTAAAATAAATTAAAGATAATTTTGATATTTTATAATAAAAAACTTTATTGGAAAAGACTCAATTTATGTTATTTTAAAATGCAACCACACACGAAAAAAAGTATTCAAAAAATAAAAATAAAGAATAAAAAAGGTTATGCGTTATCAAAATGACGCAAACCTATCCCTCACAGAAGTCGTTATTTTGTATTAAAAGTTGAGGCTCCCTCATTGCAAGCCCAACTCACAAAAAAAAAAAAAAAAAAAGGAAATGATTAGCGTGTCACAAAAGTCGTGAATTTGCAGCTGAGCAACAATAGATCAAGAGAGAGAAAGAGAGAGAGATTTGGTTAAACACATAATAGTAAGAGTTGGTAAAGGGGAAGGAAGAAAGACAGAAGGCTTAGTTGTGTTGTGCTCTGGTGGTACTTTTCGATCCATCAACTCTCTTTTTATTTTCTTATTTTTTTCTATCTCAATTTTTATCGGTAGATTTTGATCAGAATTCTGTGTTTTATTTATTTATTGATGATTTTACTGGGGTTTGTTGGGTGCTTGAAGAAGTGGAATTTAGAGTTTTGGTTTACCTCTTCTAGTCTAGGTTAAGTTATCTAGTTTTCCTGTTGCGTTGCTTTTGTGTAGATCATCGACTGGTTACTTTCTAGTTGTTGCTGTGTTTGGCTGCTCAGAAAGCAGGCCAGTTCTGAATTTTGATTGTGCTTAATTTTCGTATACCTTAAGATCTTGCCTTAGTGGAAAAAATTTTGTAGCTTTGTATTTGTTTATTTATTTGTTGAGCTCCTTGAGTCTTTTTTTTTTTCACAGGAAAAAAAAAAGTTCTTTTTTCTTTTAGCAACTGAGCTTAAAAAAGGGCTATGGGAGTATTCCATCCGGGTGCTGAGATGATTTTGGTTTGATTTTCATGGCATCTTGCCTGGGTGTGTTTGACCCGGGTGAAATTGTATGATATGGAGAAGAATTTCGGGAAAGGTGCCATGGATCAGTCCAAAAACTATGAGCAGGTCCGGTACAATAATGTTGAAACTAGAAATGACGGACCTGCTTCCACAAATCAAAGGTTTCTCCACGATCCCTCAAGTAATATCAACACTAATATCAGGCCACCAGATCATACTATGTCAATGGGAGGTAGGCCGCAAGTGCTGAACTACTCCATTCAGACGGGGGAGGAGTTTTCTCTTGAATTTATGCGTGAAAGGGTGATTCCCAGGCAGCACTTTGTTGCACAAGCTTATGGTGATCCAAACAATGCATCTGTTTATATGGATCTGAAAGGCATGTTAGGAATTCCTCCTACAGGTTCAGAGAGTGGGTCTGATATCACTATGCGTAACACTGCAGAAACAAGCCATCCCCAAGAGTTTGAGAGAAAGCTAGCTTCTGCACATGAAGATAGAAATTATTATGATTCAGTACGACCAGTGCCTCGAACATCATCAAGAAATAACATGAGCCGAGGACTTCATGGTTATAACTCTTCAGGAGTTTTTGATATCTCTGCAGCCAAAGTGAAGTTTCTCTGTAGCTTTGGAGGCAAAATTTTGCCCCGTCCAATTGATGGGAAGCTTCGGTATGTGGGAGGTGAAACACGTATTATCCGGATAAACAGAGATATCTCTTGGCAGGAGCTTATGCAGAAAGCTTTGTCAATCTATAGTCAAACTCATACGGTAAAATATCAGCTTCCTGGTGAGGATCTTGATGCACTGGTTTCTGTATCCTGTGATGAGGATTTGCAGAACATGATGGAGGAGTGTAATGTATTAGAAGACAGGGGAGCACAGAAACCTCGAATGTTCCTGTTCTCTAGTAGAGATCTAGAGGAGGCTCAGTCTGGTCTGGAAAACATGGAGTTTGATTCTGAGATTCAATATGTTGTTGCTGTGAATGGTATGGACCTTGGATCAAGAAAAAGCTCAATCGCTCTGGCAAGTGCTTCGGAGAATAATTTGGATGAGTTACTCAGTCTAAGTGTTGAAAAGGAGACTGGTCGAGTTGCAACTGAATTAGCTGGTGCTAGCACTACAACTTTGACGTTTAGTGCACCCTCATCTAGTATAAAATCAACTCAGCCAGGGCTAGCGAGTTTGTCTGGTGCTTATCAATCAAATCCACAAGCCTACCATGGGCAGAAAATGCATCATGCAGAAGCTAGCCAGTATATATCATCCGCTTTACAATCTGCGGAGAGCTTCCCCCATCTAGATGTGAAGAGCACCACTCCCTTTTCTGTTCCATTGCAATATGATTATGGTTCTAACTTAGCAACACGTGGGGAAAATTCAGTCCCAACCCCTCTTTATGGACAAGTGAATCAACATGGAGGTCTGGCTGAAGAGCAGATGTACAGTGGCTTCCATGCCGAACATCCAGAAGTATTTCCTAAGGATGCTAAACTCAAAATAGATGGTTCAGCTTATAAAGGAAATGAACTGGAGAAGCTACGGTCCCTGGATAAGGAAGCATCAATAAAGGAGTCGAAAATGAAAAGAGATTGCTCCCTGCCAAAGATTAATGAAAATGACAAAATTCGGAAATCAGAAAATGAGTATGTTGTTTCTTCAGTCCCGTACAGTGGTTCTATCTCTAGTTATATTCCCAAGGAAGAAGTGCCGGTTGTTAATTCATCACCGGACTTAGTTTCACCTTTGTTGCCCTCAAAAAGTAATAAAAAGGCTCAGGAACCTGCACAGAATTCTATGCCTCCTGAAGCTGTAAATATAAATGAAAGGAGAAAGAACAATGATGATGTCCCGTTTCATGCATCGGGTGGTGTTTTTACATCTGGATATGGTGACTCTGAGGTTGAGCCAACTGACTTTACGTGCCTTGAACCTTCTGTGGTCCCTCAAAGGGTGTACCATTCTGAGTGTATTCCAAGAGAGCAAGCTGAAATGAACCGTTTATCAAAATCTGATGATTCCTTTGGTTCTCAGTTTCTGATTCCTCAGGCACATGCTGATTCTTCTCAACCTGTTGCAGAATCAGTTGATAAATTGCATGAAAGCAATATAGCTTCTCAGACTGAGCAGTCCACATCTGCAAAACGTCTGTATACAAATCCTCAAACTGTTGAAGGTGAAGTTTCTCAATTTAGAAAGAACAAAGAATTTGTTGATAAAATCAACAATATGAATTCCAGCGTTTCAGAGGAGGGGCTTGAGTCTAATTTAGAGAAATCTGAGCCAAGGCAGGTGATTCCAGATTCTGTGGATAAGCACGAAGTGACTAGGCTGAAAGACGCATTTAAAGAGCGTTCTGTCAATGAAAAAGAAGCAGCTGGTTTGAATCATCTTGCAGCAAGTCATGGAACTTCTCGTAAGAACCTCGAAGATTCCTCTTTGAAATCATCAGAACATGGACGGGGTGAGATTGCTCTAAGTAATAATGATGGCAATGAAGCTAAGATGCATGCACAGCCTTTGGCACGCAAAGAAAATCCAGTTGCAACTACTCTAGGAGATTCCAATGTTAGTGTTGCCAATGCTGAGCAGGGAGACATACTTATCGACATCAATGACCGATTTCCCCGTGATTTCCTGTCTGATATATTTTCAAAAGCTAGAAATTCTGGAAACCTCACTGGTATTATCCCGGTTCATGGAGATGGAGCAGTTGTGAGCTGGAATGTGGAAAATCATGATCCTAAGCGGTGGTCATACTTCCGGAATTTGGCTCAAGATGAATTTGTTAGAAAAGATGTTTCCCTTATGGACCAGGATCATCTAGGTTTTGCATCTCCAGTTACAAATATTGAGGAGGGGGCTCCTATAGATTACAGCTATCCCCCTTTAAAGTCTGATGGAGCTGCCATGACTCAGAACGACTTGCATATTAATTCTGATGAGGACATTCAGCGAGAGACATCTGGTATTATTGGGCCAAATACCGTCGGTAAGCGCCCAGATAATGGTCGTTCTCAGCACAAGGGGGATAAGAATGTACAATTACAGGGCATGAACCCTAGAGTACCAGAATCAGATTATGAGGTAATTTCTGTTTCATTTTCTTTTCTAGGAAATAGAGAAACAATATAAAGTCAGAAAAAAGTACGCAAGTATGGACAAGCTGTTAACAAAGAAAAGCAAGCTGCTGTAAGAACCCAATAGGGCCCAAAAACTATGTAAAATCTGAAACACGACTCTCAAAATATAAATAAGTAGACCCCTGAAAGTAATACAGAGAAAACCCTTCCCTAAATATGCTGTGGAAGCTTCCCAATGGAGTTGAATAAAGAAAAGAGAAACTTTTGAAACTCCAAATTAGACATCTAAAGAGAAGCCCAAAAGCTCGTTATAGCCGACAAAGTTAGAACATCATCACCACAATCACCATAAATATGCTTGATAATCAGTTGCATTTATGTTTGATAATTAGTGCTCTTAACCATGTTGCTCTTCATTGTCTAGCTTTTCTAATTTCTCTTATTACTTCAGGAGGGAAGGTTGGATCTCCCAAGTACTGGTGCACCTCTTGTTGATCTTGCTCTTGGAGATTTTGATATCAGTACCTTACAGGTATAGTGGTGTCCAAAATTCAACTGACTCCTTTTATCTTTTTTTGTTCAATTTCATACTTGTAACAAAGAATAATGACATTTTTTAATTTGATTTAAGTGGTAAAAAGCCCTTAGTTTGAACCATGAGGTCAAGAGTTCAAATTCCCATGGGTGCCTATGATTTCTGGTAAGCAAGGATGCACGGTATGGAAATGGGCTTCAGTTTAGAAACCAATGAGCAAGGGAGAAGTCAAGGGGTTTTTGGATACAAAAAGTAAATGTTTGGTGTGATGGTGGACTAATATTGGTTCAAGTTTTAGTTATAAAAGACATGGCATTTTCTAGTTATTGAGTTGCATAAACCATAAC
Source organism: Boswellia sacra (assembly GCA_013180625.2). Classification (NCBI taxonomy): domain Eukaryota; kingdom Viridiplantae; phylum Streptophyta; class Magnoliopsida; order Sapindales; family Burseraceae; genus Boswellia; species Boswellia sacra. Next base: position 63,138 of record SNVD02001632.1, read on the forward strand.
ATTTTATCTTTTGCAATCAACATTGAGTATTGTGATTATTTTATTGAATTTTGAAAGCTAAGATTTATTGTAATTAACATTGAATTGAAACATAGATGAAAAATGATCTTTTCACACAATGTGAAACTAAGCTTTTTTCTCTTGTATGGTAATATGGGAAATCGTATTTATTAAACATTTGGTTTAAAAGCAGTGAATTGAAGCATAAATTGATATGCAGTCATGGGGAAGCAATATGGGCAAAACTTGGAAATAGAGCAATCAAATCATGAGTAGGGTTGGGCATAGTGGTAAGAAGCCCTTGGCCCCATCATTGAGGTCAAGGGTTCAAAACTTCTTGGGGTTAACCATATATATGTCTCATGTCTCACATGTTTTGTGGTTACCTAGCTTGTAGAGAATGGATGTAACCTATTTTGGAATTCTGTGAACAAGGGAAGATTTCTAAGTATTAAGAAAATGATAAGTAGGGTTTATTGTTTGTTATGGCTAATTCAAATTGAAATATTTCAAAACGTGAACAGGAAGATATGGAAGCTGAAATATTTCGGCCGTAATATTCCTTACCCTTTGTAAGTTTTGTTCGGCATTCTGACATGTCAAAGTAAAAATGTTCATACTGTTTTTAACTTGGGAAGTCAATTCAATATTGTTGAAGAATCTGATCTGAAATAGAGTGGCATTTTCCGAATCCTGATATTGTATGTTGTAGTGCCTAATTCTAGTTAATGTCAGCTCGACTCTACTTGTTGGTTGAAGCTTAAATCATTCCCAATTTATGATTGTGCATATCTGGACAGGAAAATCTGGTGATACCCAAATCATGCAGTTATATAAGACTAATTTTATGCTTCCATCCTTCCACAATTTTTAACCAGAAGACTGTTGATTTAATTTCATTGAAGTTTCGGATTTTTTATGTCAACTTTATTGTGTTTTGTTGGATTGTGTGGCAGATTATTAAAAATGAAGATCTGGAAGAGCTGAGAGAACTGGGTTCTGGCACATTTGGCACTGTTTACCATGGAAAATGGAGGGGTACAGATGTTGCCATCAAGCGAATAAAAAAGAGCTGTTTCACAGGTCGTTCTTCAGAGCAAGAAAGATTGGTGAGCTTTCTTCCGTTTTAAATAACTCTGGCTAAAATTCATTGAGCACATAAGGTTGAATATGCTTTTAATATCAAATCTATTTCAGAATATAACTGAAATAGATGTGAATTATAAGTTTGAATAATATTGATGTAAATCACACCAAGAAGAGAGAGCAGAAAAATTCAGAAGGGAAGATAAAATATATATAAAGAAAAATGAGGAAGAAAACAAGCTTTAGTTCTGAATATTTGATCATAGACAAGGTGCGAAAACAATCACTGCCTCGGCCTTTATTTAATTGGTGAAGTCGTACTTAGAAATGGAGAACAACAGTCTTTAAGTGTTCAAGTCTTGATTAGAAATGGAGAACATATTGACTGTGAAATAAAATCAATTCCTCCTAAGAAAATAAAAATAACCAGAATATAAAACTCAGCATTCACAAGGAAATAAATCGAAAGCAAGTCTTATGGATAGGAAATAGACAGTGCAATAAGGAAAGGAAAGAAATAGGAAAATCGTTAAGTCTTGCTTTTGCACCCATCATAAGTTTGTTAACTCTTGGGATGTCTTACTCGAGATACTCTTTTCTTTTCCACTTTCTTTTTCTGATATTTAAATATAAGTGTTAAATTTGTTTGTTTTACAATTCAGAAACATATGAAAATCAACATTTTGTATCTATGTCTGTAAAAGTATTAACTATCTAAATAAATCGAAAGCAAATCTTATGGATAGGAAATAGACAGTGCAATAAGGAAAGGAAAGAAATAGGAAAATCGTAAGTCTTGCTTTTGCACCCAACATAAGTTTGTTAACTCTTGGGATGTCTTACTCGAGATACTTTTTTCTTTTCCACTTTCTTTTTCACATATTTAAATATAAGTGTTAAATTTGTTTGTTTTACAATTCAGAAACATATGAAAATCAACATTTTGTATATGTGTCTATAAAAATATTATCTTTATTTGTATTGACATGCTAGAAACTTTTTTTATTTTTATTTTTATAAGAAACTATGAAATGTAGGAGATGAAAACCATACAAAAGAGGACAAGCAGTCCACAAAAGCAGGATTAGCCTGGATAAAAGACGGAACTATACATAAGATTTTCAATGAATTTTATACATTTGGAAACCCAAGTACACCCTAGATCAACGTGTAATACCCAAGAGACCCTCCCAATTCAAATACACTATAGTTTTAACTATTTTATGGAAACCTATTGTAGGAAACATGCTTCAGGCTTTGATTATGGGTTATACTTTTTATGTAGATTTTGTTTTCTTCTTTGGGATAGTTTTTGGTGTCCCTGAGGACTTCCTAGTCGACTGTTTGTATTGCTTTCCTTATAATGGTATTCTATTTTTCTTTATATATTATCAAAACCGGTAAGGATACAGTTATAATATTTTCAGTTATAAATTTTGATAGTCTAAAGGTTGTTTCTTATTAGGTAACTTGATTTTTGACCCTTTTTTTTAAATCAGAAGTCAACATTCTGGCATATTGGTCTCTTGGATGAAATAAATCTTAAGTGATAAGGGGTATAAATTGATGAAATATGAAATTGTATAATTGAGTGTGTATATTAAGATAATTATTGAGACTTTTTGGTCCAAATGTTGTGTATATATATATATATATATTGTATAATTGAGTGTGTATATTAAGATAATTATTGAGACTTTTTGGTCCAAATGTTGTATATATATATATATATAATTTTTTTTATATTACTGATTAAAAAAAAATGTTAAATTCATTAGTAAGTTGAATAAGAAACAACTCAAAATATCTTAATAAATTACTGTAAGATAAAATTGGTTCTTTCTCAAAACACCTAGAAAGCTAAAGCGATGACTTATAGAGGTTCTAGCTGTTGAAACTAATCCTTAGGCAGTTATTTAGCATAGGCTTCTGACCAAAAGGTTTAAGTCATTGTAAAGAAGCAATATTATAAACACCAGAAGGTTGGGCCACTGCCTTTGTTTACTTAGGAGTACCTGTTTCTGTTGTTCCAGCTGCCTTTTGCTTCTGTCCAAAATGCAGAAGTTGCCATATGGGACAATCTGATGGAGCTTCTTCACCATTTGTGTGCAGCATAATAATGTACTACTAGTTGAGGCATTTTTTCTGTTCAAATGGCTTTAGCTTGTTAGGAGAGGCTGATACTTGTCATGTGTTTCTCTCATTTGATATCAACAATCATTGTTCATATTTTTCAGACCGTGGAGTTCTGGCGTGAAGCTGAAATTCTTTCAAAGCTCCACCATCCAAATGTTGTGGCCTTTTATGGCGTAGTGCAAGATGGACCAGGAGGAACGCTTGCTACTGTGACAGAGTTCATGGTTAATGGTTCTCTTAGACATGTTCTACTTAGCAAGGACAGGTAAATATGTGTGTGTATATATATACATAATTTTTTGCTGACATTACACTTGTTTTCTGTTGGAGTGGCTTTTGGGTGCAACAAGAAAGACTTTAGCTAAATATTTGGCTTATTGAGCTCGTTTCAAAAGGAGAATACACACACACACACACACACACACACACACACACACATATATATATATATATGTAAAGGAAAAATATTCTGAGCTTAATCAAGCTTCAAAATGTGGACATTCAACTTGACCTGAAAATCTAGCCAAAAAATAGATTACGTTAAACATAATAATTTGTAAGTATTTTATAAATCATGCAGCAGAATAATTTTCTTGTTGAGCCATCAAACTGAACTTACAGTTTGAGTTCGAGCTAGATAAATGAATTGGGCTCAATCTGAGCTTAATTTTGTTTCACCAGTCAAAAATTATGCTGGGTTGAGCTTTTTATATAGCCAATCTCACACATTTTATAAAAGCTATTTCATTTGGCATCCCTATTGAGTGCCTACCCGTTGTTTTTCCTTTCCCTTTGTCTCATGTGTTTAGTGAATGTTCAGGCATCTTGATCGTCGTAAGAGGCTTATTATTGCAATGGATGCAGCATTTGGAATGGAATATTTGCATTCAAAGAATATTGTGCATTTTGATTTGAAATGTGATAACTTGCTCGTCAACTTGAAAGATCCTTTACGACCTATTTGCAAGGTAATGCATCTATTCCATGAATATTTTGTGGCTTCTGATACATTTTGCTTATGTAATTGTCCAATGTCTTTCTTTATACTTAGAGTGTTAAAGCCTGTATTTTGTTTTCTGCACTTACTTTGAGCTTAAACTTTTTGTGAAGCGGTTATTTGACATGGTATTCCTTGCACTTGAGGAGGCGTGCTAGAGCTAAAATGCTATTGTTGGCCCCTTTATCTATTATTTTAAGTTTTTAGGTCTAGCGGTTACTTTATAAAAAGCTTTCAAGAACTAGTGTTGTTATTGTTTTTATTTTATTTTGAGCCAGGTAGGTGATTTTGGCTTGTCAAAGATTAAAAGGAATACCTTGGTTACTGGTGGTGTGAGGGGAACCCTTCCATGGATGGCTCCAGAGCTCTTGAATGGTAGCAGTAGTAAGGTGTCTGAGAAGGTATGGTCCTAGTATTAGTTTCTTTCATATATGTCAAGGAAGAGCAAATTTGGGCCTTGGCTTAAATGTTAAATGATTGGATTGCAGTTGTTGTAGGCCTTAGTCCAAATCTTGATTAATCAGAAAAATGAAAAATCAAAAGATGTGCACTGTCAACTCAAATAGTAGGTTGATCTCTAGTCTCTGATAATATGATACTGCCTATTCAGGCTGCTACGTAGGGGATAATTCTTTCTGAATCTGTTTCTCAAATTGGATCAGGATAAAGCTATGTTATATGTATTAACTTTGGTTTCGAGCAGCTTAGGTTATATTGCCATTTGTCTATGTATGGGGTTTTATCATCTTCTTGGCCTATGATAGGCCAGTTAATTATTTACAGTTTTACTCAAACTTCTTTGGATTTATAATTGACAGGTTGATGTGTTCTCCTTTGGCATTGTCCTGTGGGAGATTTTGACTGGTGAGGAACCTTATGCCAATATGCATTATGGAGCGATTATAGGTGTGGTTTTCTCTCCCTTCCTCACTTGATTTCCCATTTTTGTAATTGTTTTTAGGTTTGAAATTGACATGCTGATTATTAGCTTTAATTTATTATGCAAGTGATTGTCTTGTGGTATTTATATACGTGGGGATTACTCTTCTCTGTGTTAGTTTTCTTTCTTTTAGCGCCGTATTACTTTAAAATACCCAAAAAGCATTCAAGATATTAATACTTTCCTTGGACTGATGATCGGGCCCCTCAGTTGTCAGATTTAAGTTTCCCTTATATAACAGAAACGAAATTACTTTTGGTCAGTGGATATCAAGTAATCTGCAATGAGGTTTATACCTTATTAGTTAGATATGAGTCTCAATGGTGGAGAGCAAATCTTCCCTACTGCTCCAGGACCATGCAGCGCCCAGTTATTTGCTGATTTGGCATCTCCCCACTGGGCCTCTGCACCCGGCTGCATGGTGCAGCGCTGTAGGAAAAATTTGTCTGTGGTAGAGAGGATCTGTTTTACCTATTTTTTACCACGAATTTTCTGAACCAGGAATTTATATTTATCTCAAAACAAATCAGCAAAGTGACGACAGTCCTGATGAAAATCAGTTTTTGTTTTTGTTTTTGGTATGGAACAGATCTTTCATGATTTTGATGCATAAAATTTTGGTGCCTCGTTGCGTCTTATGGCATGGATCTAGACTGCATTAAGCGGGGTGTTTGAGATGTTGGCAGGGCGTTTTCTGTGTTGAAATGATAACTTCTGATTTGTGTGCCCAGCACACATAAATGATTGGTTTAGTCCTGGTGGTGGCACAGGAGACTGGAAGAGCTGGTTCTTAGTTGTGTTGAAAATAGAAGTCAGTAGCTTGATTACTCTCTCTTTTCTTGCGTGCAGGAGGTATTGTCAATAACACATTGAGGCCCCCTGTGCCAAGTTACTGTGACTCTGAATGGAGATTGCTAATGGAGCAGTGCTGGGCCCCTGATCCTGTGGCCCGCCCATCGTTCACTGAGATCGCTGGACGCTTGCGTGTGATGTCTGCAGCAAGCCAGACTAAATCGCATGGTCATCAGCCACAGAACCATGCAGCAGCCAAGTGATGGCAAACTAAATGATTATTGTGGCTTTTTAGCCCTTGAGATGATGAGATATGATTTGATGATAGAGAGTTGTTATTTTTATTTACTTGATAAAAGGTTGTGTATTATACAAGTGGCGAGGTGGTGTTCACTACTGAGAGTGAGAGTGAGAGAGAGAGAGGGTAATATGATTTGTGTGTGATGCAAAAGAAAACCTGTCAAGGTATTTGTTTATATGTAAATCTATTACTCGTGTCAATAGTAAATACAAACTTTAATTAGTTTGCAAGGAGAAACGAGATGAGCTAAGCTTTGGATCTTTTTTGTCTGCCACTCTTCATAATTTTGCCTGTTAAAATTGTCATCAAATACTTGTAAACAAGATGAAAGTTAAGGGTTATAACGGTCATTAAGCATGTACAGTAAATTTGATGCGTTTAACTTGTAAATAAGATGGGGTTAAGGGTATAATGGTCATTTAATAATAAAGAGAATTACCCAAAATTCCCAGTTAGCCTTTCTAAATTAGCAGACCCAGAGGGAAACATGACCTCTAAAGACTTCATCTATACTATAAAAAATAAAAAAATAAAGAAGGAGAAGAATTGTTTATGGGTAATCAGCCAAGATCAACGCAAAGCAAGGAGATGACAAGATGATCACCACTTCAGTTCATGAAAGGCTCTTAAACAAGTTAAAAAACCAAGTCCACGCAGTCTCCATCTTGAGTCCACTAAATTTTCAAGTCAAATTGAGCACTAAAGATCGAACAATCATTCTTCCATCTATATGACAAAAAAATCAATTTTTTCTTTTTTGATGATGTGTTGCATTAGGTGGGTGGTGGGTGCGATTCATGACGTGCGTGAGGCTAGGGGTGGCAATTTTTGACACGACCCGTGAACACGACACGAATACGTTACACGATTAATAAATGGGTCGGGTTAATGTTGAAGGTGTTCAACACGCCAACCTGTTTAATGACACGAATAGTTAAATATATTTTGTACATTCTTAATATGTAAATTCATTCAATGATATAAATTATTACCTACTTACAATATATATATTATAAAATTGAAATTTTTATACTATAAAATAAATTAATTTATAAAATAATAAATTATGATGATTTTAATAATATTTTATACTAACAATGGTTTATATTCTAAAAATAATTTTAATTGATTTAAATATAGAGAATATAATATATTATGTATAACTAAGTTAAATAATTAAGTAAATTATGCGAATTAAATATGACACGATTACGACACGCGGGTAACACGTTTAATAATTGGGTGGGTTTGGGTTTCATGTTTTGACACGAATAATTAAATGGGCCGATACGACATGACACGATTGCCACCCCTACGTGAGGCTGGGGCTTTAGTGGTGTGTTGATGCTGTGAAGAGTTTGACATAGCTACGGTCGTTCGGCTGCTTTGTAAGTCGGGGAAGAAGATAGTGTTGCTGGGTTATCATTATTCTTTTAAGTTTAAAATCAGTTGTATAACAAATAATAAACTTTGTACCTGTTCAAGCCAAATTAGAAATTGGCACGGTAGTAAGATTGAAATTGAAATTATTTTCTTAAATGCAATGGGTTTGACAAAAGGTTAAACGGTGGCCTATTTTAAAACGGCTGTTAAAAGTGTTTTAATAACGAACATTTTAATGGCTTTTCAAAAGGTCAAAATAGACTGAAAGTGTGTAATTTTGCCGAAAGGTAGAGGTAGGGCCGTTTAATTGAGTCACTTAAAATCTGAATCTATTCAGATTTTAGGGTTAAAAATTTTTTGTGTGTTTGTTTTTACATCTAATCACTTATTTTCAGATAAAATTGTCTGAAAATAAAAAGTGAAAATTTGTCACTTTTTTCTTCTAAATGTTTGAAAATTTTAAAATATCTAAATTGTCCTCTTGTTATAATTTTATTCCATAAATACTATTTATATTCAATTAATAAATATTATATAATTAATTAAAAATATTTCATATTAAAAATAAAAATATATTAATATTAAATATTTTATTTTTTATTCAAATTCTGGAAGCCGGCGTCACTGTTGGCCGGACGTTGTGAACCGCCGTCGAAACCGAGCGTCCGGCGACATCGCCTGCACCATCATGACCGCCTCGGCTCGCCCTACATGGCTGTCGGATTTATTTTGCAAGTCACACCACTGTTTAACCGTTAAACGCCAAAAAACATTCGGCCACCGAATGTTTTCATGCATTTTATGGCGAAATGCCACGATTTCACCAAGAATCGTTTCAACATTCTTGTAGATCGGTCAAATCCGATCATGATGGTGTAATCGGTGTACTGAACGCGCTACATCTCCGACGGCGGACGGCGGCGGCTTCGGCGATTCAATTTTCAATTTTTTTATTTTTTAAATAAAATATTTAAATAATATAATATTACTTAATGAAATTCAAATTTTAATTTAAAAATTAAATTATGTATGTATATGATATAAAATATATAAAAAGAATAATTAAATAATGTAATTGATTTTATAAATATGCATTTGAATTTTTAAAATTTGACTTGTTTTACATGCATTGGTTAATAAAATTAATATAAATAAAAATTTAATGTAATAAATTAATTAAAAAATAATTAAAATATATAATTATTGATAATCTTGACTTTTGGTTTTTATAATAAAGAAGCTTATTAATTTATTACTATATTAATATTTCAAAATAATTTTGTAAACTATTTATTTTACACATATTTAAAGCCATATATTTTAATTTCCATAACAAAAATAAATATTTTATTTTTAAAAGATTGTAATAAATATAACATTAGTTATTTGAATGAAAAAAAGAATTTTGATTTAATTTTAAAAACTTGCACAAATATAATATAAATAATTTATATTTTTATTATAAGGATAAAAATGTCATATTAAAAATAAGATGCACTCTTACCACTTTTTTTAAATGGTATGTAAAAGACTAAACAAACATCTTATTAAGTGATGTAAATTAAGTCCTAAAAAATATTTATATCTAAAAAGTGTTAAGTGATTTAAACAAACACCAACGTAGTTTGTGATATTTCCCCAATTTCATCATCTTTGTAAATTTTTCTTATATAAATATTGTAATTATGAGAGAACAACCATGAAGAGAAGTCTTTCAAAACGGAGGAGAGCTTCTAACTGTAACGATGGAAACTGCCTGTCACACGTCTTCCGCTTGAATACAAGGCTAGAAGCTGGCACGTTAACCATGGCTTCCAGGTCTCTCCCCTGTGAAAGCAGCATCAAGCAGTTCGCCATGGTCAAGCTACATTTGTGATTTTGATTCATTCTAGGTTTCATATTCTTTCACAAATCACCAAAAATCTGAACAAAAAATCTAGTTTCAACAAACCCAGAAACCAATAAAAAAATTAAGCTAATTAAGCGAAAGAAAATTAATATCAACCAAACCCATAAACAATACGTCCAGATTTAACTACAAATAGAATCAATTTCAACCATAAATAACTGCCATTTAATCTAACCCGTCGATTACTAATGTAACTGTTAAATGGATCGATAAATAATATCATTTTTTGTCGAGGGTGCACGGTTTATCGTCAAACCAATTCGACCTGCCCCTTTAAACGGGGGTGGCAAATAGCCTTGGCCGAGGCTGGAATTAACACTGCGGTTGCCTCTTTGAGAAAATTTCCTGGTTTTTACAGCTAGTATTAATTTAACATGTAAAAATCTTAAAATTAATAAATTTCTATGTAATTCATAAATTATTTGTGTAATTGATTAATAATCAATTCTCAACACTCATGCCCAGAAATCAACATCACAATCACAAATTCGTTGCCATTTAGAAAGGGGTATAGTGCTGAAACCATATTTCTGTTATTGAATGGAAGATATTATATACAAATATGTGAAGAAAATCACAAGAACAAAGCCTCTCCACAAAATCGCTACCTTTTGGGCAATGTGAAAGGATTTCAAAAATCTTAAATAAAATTATATAATCTAACCATGCCAAGTATCGGGTATTTGGTTTCGTAAGCGAAAATCATAAAATCAAGATCGTAGCTTTTATAAAGAATCATATGCCTCATTGAGCCGTTTTTTAGGAAAGAATCATACTACCCTCTGGAACTCTTTTCCTCTACTTGGCGACTGTGACAATACCTACTTCTTTAATGCTTTATTTCAATATCAACAAAGCAAGCTATTGCCTCGTCTCAAATTTACCACTCAAATCCTCAATTGGCTTTTATGGCAATAAGTCTGTTGTGGCTAGGTTGCTACAAGACTCAACTTTAGCCTAGCCCTGAACAAATAATAAAACAACGTTCAACTTAGATGATTTCACCAAGGGGCTTCTCCATACAATAATACTGGCTAATAGCAACTCGTTTTAATACTCACCAAAACTTCAACATGATTTCCAGAAGAACATTCTCAAATCTTAAAACAAGCAAGATCATGACTTTGGCTAAGCATAAATAAAATCAGAAAAAAAAAAGAACTTGAAACGATCTGGCTGTGGTAGAGTAGGCATCCCCTAGCCAAAATCCAAAATGTAGCAATAGAAACAGATCTATGTTTGAGCCCCTTACCAACTATTGGGAAAAAGTTTATTCCCCATTCAAAATACCACAACTCTGCTATTATTCAAATGCGGCGTTTCTTTGGGAGTCGGCATCCATTATGTGGGCGCCTAGTGGTGTCTTCAATGTACACAATAGGATTATGATCTCGGGAATTACCAAAGCCCTCTCTAAAACTCATGATAGCTTGCCTTTTCTTCTTAAAATAAGTAAATCCTTTCACCCTCATCACAACTGATTTCAACCCCATATTTCTTGCCATTCGCCCAACATGTTCTGCAGTTGCTTCAGCAGCATAGCGCGACATTTTTGGGCCTCCTCTTAATTCTGGCAAACATCCGGATGAAGCCCCCGTCTTTTTATTTCCTTTAGAATCTGTCACTGTGACAAAGGTGTTATTCCGCATAAGCTTTATGTGGACGAAATCAGCATTTTGCTCAACATTAGAGCGAGGAAAATGAGAAGAGCCTCGAAATCCCTTTCCATCTTCCTCTATTACTCCCCTCACAAAATCCATCGGCCTCGAGTTCCTCCCTGTCTCAAAATCCTTCTGACTTGTCGAATGGATGAAATTCCAAAAACCTAACGCATATGGAGCAGAAACATTGCCCTTTGTACTCACTGAACATAGATACATACCAAAATTTCTGAAAACTCGTGGCATAAATTTTTCACTTTCTCCAGTCACAGCATTTCCAGAACAGAAACCACGCCTCTCATTCTCTAAACAACCTAAATATTAAAAATTAAAAATTAATAAATTAACAGATAAGACCACAGTCATGATCATAGCAACACAGAAATTTATATTAGAATCAGCCACAAAATCTGCAAAAGCCACCACAACCAAGCCAGAATCGCATAGCCATAAGCATCATGAAAATCAGTCAAATCTACAACATCAGAAATAATCATCGCCTAACCCAAAAACATCAGGCAATATTGTACAGACCATTATACCACAACCCAGATAACAAATCGCCCATATCAGCACTACACCCAATCCCGGTGCAGTCCATATACCATAACACATTAGAAATCACCCAAACAAATTGACATAAATACTACACCCCATCCCAAAAATAAGATACGAAGAAGAACTTGCCCGGAAAATCAGATGAAACCGCAGCCACCTGAGAGGCGTAATTGGGACGGCTGCAGAGTCGAAGTAGAGAAGTAGCCGGGAAATTACGAGCTTGGCAGAGGGAAGTGAGAGAGTACATTTCTGCGGCCAGGCGTAATTGAGACGGCCACCTGATAATAGGGTATTTATTTAACTTAACCGCTCCTACAACCCGACCCGGATTGCTATATTTACTAAAATAATTGAATTTTAAGTATTTGTAATTGTAATTCATCCAATGGGTAATGTAGTCACTTATATACGTATATCCTGCAGATATAGATGCAGATGCAGATGCACATATAGTTGTGTTTAAGATTTAGAAAATAAAATAAATTGGACACCATCAAAGAATTTTAGCCTGAGAATGAGTTTGCTTTTTTGATCATCGGAACCCCTAACGTTACATTGCGCAAAATCAATCGATAGGCATTTTAAAGAGGGGCAAATTTGATATTCCATACAGAACAATTAATTTTCTCTTGTAAATTTTAAAGAGGTGCATATGAACACTCATGAGGAAGATTGAAAATTGCATTATGCTCCCTGCGTATCTTCCTGAGAAACGCATACAAGTAATCAATGACAATTCTCTTGTAAAACACTGAGTCCCTCCTTGCTAGTACCACTGTCTTCCCAACTATGTGCACCACCCTAGTCTCTCTACTCCTTTTCAAGAATTGTATCTCATCAATCTCATACGCCCTCATGAATTGTCTCGCTGGGATATTTAGGTTATTGTTCATATGCACCGGAGACTCAGTAGTGCTTGCTGGATCCTTTTTGTCATGATCAATATTGCTTAAACCCTCACCTTGCTCCTCACATATACTACCATACTCATCCAAATCTGAACCATCCATCAAAGACTCAAGCCTCACAAACCTCAAGAGACTATCAAACAGCTTTTTCTCAAATTCATCATCTTTCCTATGCAGGTCTTTGTAACCATATCTAGCAACACAATGGAATATATGGAAACTCTTTTGTCCGACTCGCGTTACCAGGAACCTTTCTCCTTCAGGAACTGTGTACACAGGGAGGTACTTGACACACACAAACACTACAACAGAATGGATAGCAGTTAGGTTGGTGATAAAGTGACCAAAGATATGAGGCACTCCACTTGCCAGCTCACTATATACAAGTCCAATGCCAGGGACACGAACCAGTCCTAAACTTGGACCAAGACTGATAATCCATTGAATTGAAACCTTGCTGTACATGTCAAATTGATAGCGTTTCACAGTAGCGTAATGCCAGACAGCCATGATGGTAAAAACGGCTGATGCAATGACAAGAGGAACCCATCCAGCTTTGTTAACCTTGAACATCACGGCAGAAAAGTATGTTCCTTCCACTACTAGGGATAACAAAGTGAAGACGAGGACAAGAATCCAATGACAGCGCCATACTAGCAGCATGATTAGAATCATAAGGAACGTGGTTACCAGCATTACAATCACAACTGCTAATCCTGTTGCAACATGGAAATACAATTAATTTGCTATTTATTGATGTATGCAGAAGATCAGTGTACTAACCAACACTACAAGCATTAACTACTATTTCATCAGAGGATGAACTCACCAGAAGCATATCCAATTTGGTGTTGATTCTTGAATCCTGTTGTTACACCAACGCATAGAATCTTCAGAATCCAATTAATTCTGGGATATATATGCGGTTGTGGTGCTTCTTTGATGTGTGCACGATTTTCACTCTTGGGAAACAGCCAAGTGCAACAGCTTGCTTGATCAATGAGAAGGTTGCAGATATGGTGGCCTGACTTGCAACAATTGCAGCTGCAGTTGCAACAACAAACACTGGCCAATAAATTCTATCTGCAGAATGATCACCAATAATTAAATTTGTCAAACAAGAACAAAAACTCCAGCTTTCTACAGTTAATTATATTTTACCCTTAAATGTGCAATACTCCAGTTATTCATGGAATTTCTATCTTCCAAAAACATTCAATGACTATTCGTGAATAAAGGTTTTAGAGCTAGCACATGTGTAACTGTGTATGTTCACGAGGCTTAGAATACCAATATTGATGGCCTTTATTTCAATGAGAAGATGTAGAGGAAATTTCAGCATAGCTTCTTCCTATCAGAACATACCTGGAATAGGGCGATAGAAAATGTTATACACATGATCTGAGTGTTTCATTAGATAGGCATCTTGTCCAGCATATGCTAAAAGAAGACATGGAAACACAACTGTGGTGAATGCAATCTGTATGGCTGGAAGTGGAAATTGAGATAGGTCAGCAAAAAGGGCCTCCGTTCCTGTACTAATAGATTAACAACAAAAGTTAAACTCACCCACTCACTCCCTCCTTGCTTGATAATCTTACTCAATTATAAATAATTTTTACCTGTCACACAAAGCATTATTCCCCCTAGGGAGGACCAACCATTTCCTTTCTGAAAAACCGAAATACATACAGAGGTGAAAAAGCTTTCAGAACGCTTCTCTCATATTTCCAAATGTTGAATATGCCAATACCTCCAATTACCATAAACCAACTGAAGACAATGGAAGCAAACAGCCAACCAACTTTATCTATACCCTGATGTTGCATGCTAAATAACACAACCAGTATTGCTACAACTACAAGCACAACTGTCTCTGTACCAGTGCTACACAAATTAATATATAATTACTTCAGTGCAAGACAACATATATAAGATAGTTTCAGGTCATCGGGTACATACTTTCATTCAAGATACTCTGGGTCATCTTGGGCTAGTCCACTCTGATCCCACCAGCTGCCGATAGAACTGTCAAAGATAGTAATATGATTGAGCATCATTGGATAACATTGGGAATATTGGATTTATAGTATAAGCAAATATACTCATGCTGAGGGTGAGGAGAACATTAAAAAATGTAGGCAGATTTTCTGGATTTACGTACAACAATTCGGGAAGATGGACTAAAGACTCTAAGGATTTATGCACAAGGGAAAATGTACCTGGTATAGCTGGAGTGAGAATCCCATCTCCAATTACCATACAAGGGCCAACAAGCACAAGAGCAAGAAGTGCTTTCTTGTTGCATCTATGCTCCTACAACTATTTCTTCGTTTTTGCACCAAATGAATGTGCATGGAATGTGGCACGACTGTAAGTTGTTAGCTCTTCATCAGACTGGTCTTGGTTAGGAATGGTTCTTAGTTTAGCATGTTGACAGAGCAAAGAGTAAAGAGCAAATGTCCCACCTGATAAAAAATTAAAAACCTCACACACATTAATAAGAATATCATTAAATAAATTTGTTGGTTGAGTCTTCTAGCTAAGTTTACCTTGACCATTGTCATTTGCTCGACAAATGATAAGAACATATTTGATGAGTAGGAGAAGAGTTAGGGAGTATATAATCAATGACAGAGCATGTATAACATCCTCTGTATCTTCAATTCCCTCGGGAAATGTATTGTAGAAAACATACATGGGAGAAGTGCCCAAATCTCCATAAACCACTCCAAGGCTTTGGAATGCAAGCCGCAAAAGCAATAAAGCTGATATGTTCTGAAGGAAACAAACATGAACAAGCATATATAAACAACAAAAATTACTTGCAGGACAATGCAGTGTAGTTGCACAAGTTCGAAGTGAATTTTTATTTTTTTTTCCATCTCACCTTTTCGTCGTTTGTAGTGACATGCTTGATAGCCTCATCGTCCACTGGTTGAGCAGACTTGAGATTCAAAAACCAGCCTCTGCCTTTGTTGTCAGTGTCTTGACAATTCTTCTCCCCTGAAGCCATTTGGAAGTTGGTTCAAATGATTCCCCCACTTTCACTACCTTATAATATTCCCTCTTTTAAGTCATCCACACCTTCATTAATATTCCCTAAACAAATACAATAATAAAACCTCTCAGGTGGACCCAAAAAAAATCACAGAAATTCCCCCTTTTTTTTAATTTAAACCTACCAATTGAAATCAATAAATAAATAAGCTTATAAGACTCTCAATTGCAACATAAATGTGATATGATTAAAATTCTTTGAATTAAAAATTTTCAATTGTAAGACTATGATCCCAGAATTTCAATTATCAGTTCTCCCTATGATTCCAATCGGATTTTCCGCCAAAAACAAAACAGAATCACTACTGGATTCTGATCATATAACACAACAGGTAGAAATCTTCAAATTTTCAGAGCATGCAATGAAATTCCCAAACCCCACAAACAGAAATTTCAAAGTTTTCACAAAGTGAACAGATCATTTCTAACGGGCACAAGAACATTGTCAATGAAATGGCTGAAAACGAATAAAAAACAATTATATACATAACCAAAGCAAAAAAAAAAAAAAAAAAAAAAGTTAAGTGATTTACGTACGTACCCATGGCAATGATGAAGCATGCGAAGTTGGTATGATGTAAGAAGAGATGATGATTGATGAAGGATGAGGAATAGGAAACGTGAGCTTCCTTGGAAGAGACAGAAACCTCAAACATGCCCACACCAACAAACGTATAATCCTATGTTAGGTTGTTGTATGGTTACAGGATTCCTCCCAACCAACTAGGAATTGATAACTATCTCAGCCGTTCGTTTGTTCAATTTTCTCTTTAGCTTTTATATTATTTTTGGCTTACAGTCTTTGCATGGTTGGAGCTGGAGTAAATTAAAAATAAAAACAACCCTTGTGCAACCAACTCTATAGACTATACCTACTCATGTAATATACATATTTTTTTTATTACATTACAGAGGTTTGATTGTAACTTCTTTCAAAATTGTTACAAGACTTTCGTTGAGCTCTTGTGTAATTACTCTGGAAATTCACTGTAGTCTTTAATTTAGCTTTTTAGTAAAAATTTGCTTAACCCTGCCATCTGACGAAGTGACAAAAATGGCCTAACTTCATGCGACATAATTAGACTCTACCCGGCATTCTTATCTCTCCAAAATCTTTCACAAAGCCATTGTGAATTTCCCATCAAAGGTTCGGAATTGCAACATTTACAAAGGTGATTTAGAATTGCTATAAGAAGTTTGGACAAAAGTTTGTCACAACAACACAATCTCTTACCATTATTAATCTTAGTATCAAAAAAATCACACAAAGAAAATCTGTCCAACATTCAACAGACTCTCATGAGGAACATTAAAGATTACACTATTTTCTCTGCATATCTTCCTAAGAAAGGCATATATATAATCAACAGCTATCTTTTTATAGATTTTTGATTCCCTCCTTGCTCTAACCACCGTATTCCCAAGTATGTGCACCACTCCAGCATCTCTACAGCTATTTAAAAATTCTAACTCATCAGTCTCAGTCTGGCTGCTCATTTGACCGGCTGACATGACTGTATTATTTACATGCAATGGGGATTTCACGGGCACAATTGAGTCTATAGATGACATTGTGAGGCCTTGATTAGAGGAAGTTGTATTTCCATTATTAGTCAGCAGGCCATCTCTTGACTGCTCAGTTTGCTGCCCATACAAACTATACTCATCTGAATCTGAACACCCTTCCATCATGGCCTCAAGCCGGACAAACAAGAACAGACTATCAAAGAGCTTTGACTCAAAATCTTCATCTTTCTTATGGAGGTCTTTGTAGCCATACCTGGCAACACATCGGAACATGTGGAAACTCTTGGGTCCAATTCGCTTAACAAGGAACCTTTCTTCTTCTGGGACCGTGTACACAGGAAGGTACTTAACACAAACAAAAACAACAACAGAATGGATAGCAGGTAAGTTTGTGATGAAGTGGGAAAAGATAGGGGGCACTCCGCTTGCTAGCTCTGTGTACACAAGTCCAATCCCAGGGACCCTAACCAATCCTAAACTGGGGCCAAGTCCAAGAATCCATGCCATTGAAACCTTGCTATGCATCTCAAACTCATAACGTTTCACGGTACCATAATGCCAAACATACATGATCAGAAGAAAGGCAGCAGCAATGACAAGGGGAACCCAACCACCTTGATCAATCTTGAATAGTACAGCAGAAAAATATGTGCATTCCACAACCAATGATAAACCAGTGAAGATCAGCACAAGAATCCAATGACAGCGCCACACCAATATCATGATTAGAGTCATCAACAATGTGGTTACCAGCATAACTATGACGACTGCTGTCCCTGTAACAACATAAATTACCACACAACTAAGTTAAAGATGCAATATTGATTGCTGAAATGGAACTTGAATGTAGTACAAGAACTTGGTCTAACATGGTACATCGACATCCACATTTAGATTATTGATGCCGTTAATCTATGGTGATCTTGCCAACCCCCCAAGTACCATCACCAGAGTAAAAGACGAATGAAACAAAATACTCATCAGATGATAAACTTACCATAGGCATTTCCAATTTGGCTCTGATTCTTGAATCCAGCAGTCACTGCAATGCAAAGAAGCATAAGGATCCAATTGATATCTGGAATATATATCTGCCCAAGGAACTTCTTTGATGTATGTACAACTTTAACTCTAGGGAAGCAGCCAAGTGCAAGGGCTTGCTTGATTATTGAAAATGTAGCAGATATTGTAGCCTGACTTGCAACTATGGCAGCTGCAGTTGCAACAATAAAAACTGGCCAATATATGCTTTCTGCAGAACAGGAAAGTATCAGCATCCATCATGAGAATACTAACCAAATAGAAACCATTGACAGCACAAGAAATTGTGAAATATATTCTTTGAACCCAAGAAAATCAAGGCTATATGACACAGCTCATTTTTGCTTTTTACAGCAAGCTCTCTTTTAAGAATTCAGTATGGAGTACATGAACAATATCATGGTTCCAATTAATTTAAGAAGGTTAATAGCTCAAAACCTACTGAATGAATACTTCACATGCAATACCAGTCTACTTATTATGTCCTATTATTATCAGCGGTGAAAACCAATGCATGGTACATTGGGTTATGTCTGTCCGGTACGCTTAATCTTTCTTCTTTATTTATTCATTTGTTTTCTCAATTTTTTTTTTTTAATCTATACAACCTATAAATTATCTTCAGGTGAAATGATAATGAATTGTTTGCTACTAGTCCTTTGAAAGGAAGCCAGGTAGTGGTCAAATTTCTATTTCCCCAGCCTCTCAAACTGATAGTACCTCTAAAACTTAAACAACTTTATTATGGTTCATTTCACTTCGCAGAATTCGATTATGGTTCAATTCAACTTGATTGCAGTTTGATTTTATATTCAGTAGATAATGCAACAACAATACCATAAGATAAAAATACTTGATGTTTCTTTAATGTGCAAGATATATAGATTTTTAATTTATTTACTATCATTTTTTAAACTAACATATTTAAATCAAACCCCATCCATACCCGTTGTAAGCAGGATTTGATCCCAAGACATCTTGTATGATTACCAATGATCCAACTAGTTGAAACTAGCTCGTAGGCAGGTGACATCCTTTCAAGTTCTATAGTTAGTGTGTAAAGAAACTGTGAAATATCAGAAGCATGGAGTAAGGTTTTGCTTTAAAACAATAATTTTAATTTTTCCATTTCTTTTTTCTACTATTTAGGTAAACTAGAGTTGCTAACTCAAGAACCTCACATGACATATACTTCAATGTTGTTTTGTTTCAATAAATAATTAAAAACTGTTATTTTGACATTCTCCTAAATGATCTGAAAAGAAATAAGAAGTATATCAAGAATGATATACTTTATCATACAAATTAATTTGCTCTTTCCACTACTTTTATTCCAATTTAAAATAAAGACGCACTACTTCACATAAAATCCAGCAATTAGAAAATTGAGATACCATAATAACATCACCAAAAGTGTCCATGATATTCTTTCAACATTCTGGGTAAAGAAACAAATTTCAGAGACCTGGAACAGACCTGGAATAGAACGATAGAAGGCATCAACCACATGATCCTGGTGATTCATAAGGTAGGCAGCTTGTCCAGAATAGGCTAAAAGAAGGCACGGAAACACTACTACTGTAAAGGCAATCTGTACAGCCGAAACCGGAAAATGTGCCAGATCAGCAAAAAGTGCCTCAGTGCCTGTAATAATTTCATTTCAAGTCATCAGAATCTGTCATCAAATTTCAGCATAATTTTAATGAACTTCAAATGGGCAAAGTTCATATCTGTATACAAAATAAATTAGGAACAACTAACAACATAGTAAGTTTACCTGTTATACTAAGCATGATACCTCCAAGGGATGTCCAACCATCTCTCCCTCCCCTCCTAAAATAACGGTATATATACACAGGCGAAAAAGCTTTCAAAACACTGCTATCATATTTCCAGATGTTGAGTAAACCAATACCTCCAATTAAGAGAAACCAAAGCAGCACGATCGGTGCAAAGAGCCAGCCAACCCTGTCTGTACCATAATGTTGCAAGCTAAACAAGCCTACTAATATTATAACAGCAACAACCACAACGACACCTGAACCACAAAAAAGAAGGAACTGTTAAAGACTTGAGAATGTAAAATTGGAGAAAAATTCCAGGTGAAGAACTAGAGAACGAGCTGCAGATATGGATACAAGTACACAAAGTTTAATTTAAAAAAAAAAAATAGGGAGATACCATTACTCATATGGGGGTGGTCTACCTTGATCCCACCAGTAGCTGAAAGAACTGTCAAAGACATTAATAATTGAGCGTTAGCATATGTAAGATATTGTATTGACAACTGAAATTACAACAAAATCTTCCACGTGATTTTTTAATAAAAATAGCAAGTAGATGACACAATGTAAAAGCCTAAAACAGCAAATAACACAAAGAAACAACTAAAAGAACAAGGAATAGCAAATATACTCATCATTTTACATTCACTCAGTATATGTCAATTGCTTATGCTAAGAAAAGACAAACTAACTGCAAAGAACTTGGGCAGGAAGTCAGTCAAAACCAGAGTCTCAGAGCGATAGTACATGTGCCTAGTCACTCCAGAGAAGGTCCTTGATCCAGATTCCACTAGTGGATTTTTAGACACATTAGTTTAGCCAGATGTAACAATATTAAGACATGCCAATAAAATGGTTACTTAAACACCGGATATCATAGCATAAAGATGAATATTGAGCAGTTTGATGTACAATTTTAACTGGATTTTCAGAAACATTATTTTTGCCAGATGTGCATATTAACAAATGACTGAATTTCTTGTCACGAATGTGTGACACGCAAGATACAGGTAAAGATTTCCCATTACTGGCTGGAACTACAATTTGATCCCTCATTATTTTTTCATCTTGTTTACTAGTCTCAAGGAGTCATCCTTGGTCTGCTTATCATACACATTAGCCTTCTAAGTAAATGCGTATGATAACCTTCGATATACATAGTTTGACAAGAAAATATATTAGAGGCTTTAAGAGTTCAAGCACAATATACCTGATATAGCTGGCGTGAGAATTCCATCACCAATCACCATGCAAGTACCAACAAGGACAAGCATAAGAAGTGCGTTCTTCCTGAATGCATATTGCTCTAACCATCTCTTGGTTTTTGCAGCAAATGAATTTTCATGAAAGGAAGAACGGCTATATGTCGTCAGTTCCTCATCAGTACGGTGCTGATTAGGAATGGTTTTTATTTTGGCATGTCGACAAAGCAACGAATATAGAGCAAATGTTCCACCTGAACCGTGAAGAAGATGATTTAGAGGGTTAGAATGCCTCGAAAGCATCTCAAAATGGTAGCATTATCTTCTTGTGCTTTACTACAAATTAGTTTAGAGCCAAAAACATTAATTAAAAGCTAATATATACACAAATATCATATATTTAGTAAAAAAACATAGAACATATGATCCTTAATAAACTTTCATATTCAGTCTTAACTTTAAGTATATGTACATTTTGTTGCAGAACATTTAATTTCTGTGTATCTACAGAGCTTTCCTGAAGTACAGTGACTGATCTGCTCTCCACTCCCCCAACCAAAAAAAAAAAAAAGAGAGAGAAATTCATTAAACAAAAGTTCGTCGTTAAGGTGGGATGTAGATACAACTGATCCATCTACAGTTGCCATTGATATAAGACATGAGACTACATGGCAAAAGAAATCCAAAATAACAATAAAATAATTTCAGTACATTTGAAGCTAGCTTGGGTCACAGAGATTCAAAGACTTCATTATATCCCTTTGGACCATAATACCCTTTATCCACTCAATATCATGACCGAGGTACATACGCGTTTCACAGTAGATCTAATAAAAATCAATCAGAACTTACTGCAGAGAAGGTAAAACTGACTTGCTCTGTGTTGTGCAGCTATTTATTTGTATATCTGTATATGTAGCTCATCAAAGATAATTAGTAGCCAAAGATTTTTCTTTAAGCAATACACCTTTATACCCTCTTTTAGATTTTGGAAAAGAATGCTCAAAACTGACATTTGCCTCCCATTTTCTCACAGACAACAAGAAATATCAAAGATTAGCATCTATCAACCAAGCCTTATATGCATCAGCATGGGAAGAAAAAGTTATCATCATTAAAATAAAAAGCTTCATAACACCTTTACTTCTTTTTTGTTGACGATGGACAATGACACAACGGGTAAGAGTAAAGTACATCTTTTCTTTGTTTCTATCAATAATGGACTATGACACAACTGGTAAGAGTAAAGGATATAATATCATCCAGAATTTCCAATTACCCCAGAAAATGCAATTCTAAGCATTTCCTTGACTGAAATCAAATAACTATTAACATCATAAATATTACTGAAGTCCTTATGTAGATATGAAATTACCTTGACCATTGTCATTTGCTTTGCACACGACAAAGACATACTTGAGGAGTGGGATAAGAGTAAGAGAGTAGATAATCAAAGAAAGAGCTCCGATTACATCCTCCGGGTCATTGATTCCCCGAGGAAATGTATTGTAGAAGACATATAAGGGAGAAGTCCCCAAGTCTCCATATACAACTCCAAGACTCTGGAATGCAAGCCGCAGAAGCAATAATGCAGAAAATTTCTGCAGGATTCAAAACTGGATTAGGAAAAATATAATATAATCTGGAATACAAACAATGGTAACACCCGTAGAATCCAAAAATCTAATGCAATTACTTCAACCATAGAACCTACCAATCATAAGGTAAATGGTAATCAAACTCTAGACTCGACAAAATTATAGGCTAATTCCACATATGAAAAAGGAAATAAATGGGGTAAAGACTTTTGCATCTGGAAATATTTTACATATAGGCCAATCAAATTAAGTTCATAACATAAGACCATATTTAGAACAGGAAGAAGAAGTAAAATTTTGATCAGGGACGGTAGTGATAGAAAGAATATGAAAAAAGTGACTGCATCATACCTTTTCCCTGTACATATTTCTAAGCCTCCCAGCCTCCTCATCCATGGGCTGATCAAGCTTCTGATCCAACACCCACATGCTGCCTTTGTTGTTATCACTGTCTTCATCAATCTCAACTCTAGCAGCCATTTCCAAACCCAACTCAAAAGGATTATCCAGCTTCCAACAGCTCTTTTACTCTCTCTCTAGATTAAACCCAGTTCCAAAATCCTAAAAATTAAGGAACTTGACCAATTCAATCCCAGTCTTCACTTGAAATCCACAACCAACCCACCTACAAAACTAACTATCGAATAGGTTGACCTGAATCAGAACTCTAAAAGCCTGATTCTCAAACTTCAATTAATATTAAAAATTTAAAGGCACAAGCAATTTAAGAAAGTGGAAAGGCCAAAACTTTCTTACTATAAGAAGCTGGAAAATGAAGCAAACGAGAAGTTTAGCACTTTAATTTAATTTAATCCCCACCCAACAAGGTTATTCACCAAAAACCGGAAACTGATTGAAGATAGAGAAGGAGAAGGAGACGTCTACACAACAAATAAAAAAAAAAAAAAAACACTAATGAATGGAACAGCCAAATTTTAATGTTATTCCCTTTAATTAACCTTGTTGAGTTTTGGTTGTCACCAAGTGGGGTCACCTTAATATCCACCACAAGATCAAAAACTAACCCAGTAAAAATCTTACATGCCCTCCTGGCATCATATACACAAGGGAAGAAGGGAGATCAAAGCAAAAAGCCAAATTGGATTTGGTGAAGTATTAAGAGAGGGGAGAGGGGGTGGGTTGTTTTGGCTGTTTGTAAAATTCTATTATTTTTACTTACAACTACACAACAGGCAGCGGCTGCTTCTTCTCTCTCGACCTTTAGCTACTGCTTCTGCTAGGGTGAGCTAAACTGCCAAAAAGTCTCCCTGACATTTTCTCCTTCTAGATGGAGATTCGAAGCTGCTACTGTTACCGTCAAAGAGAGAGAGAGAGTGTGTGTGTGTGTGTTTGTTGCATTCAGTGAAAAATCAAATCCGGCTTAGTGTTTGTATCCGGTCCACTGCTGACTAATTAATATTAAGCAAAAATAATGTTAGTTAAAAGGTAAATTCCAATAAGTTTAATTATTGTTAGGGATTCTCTACATAATTAACAGTCAATGCACTTCGTGTAGTCAAATAAACTCAATAAATATTATTAAAATGTCATAGATATTATTATAATAAATAATTTATATCAATTTGTTGGATCAGCGAAGGATGAGCATCGATTAGAGTATTCTAGATAATGGTAGGCTTTTGAATAAAATATTAATATATTTCACTTATAAATGAGAATGCTATGTCTTCCGAAATTAAAAATTTAGTAATTTTAATGTCTGTTTGAAGAGTAAATCTAGTTTAAAAATTTGGATTTGACCCATATTTGACTGAATCTCATGTTGGCTGCACTGCATGAGTCACACCTGTGACCTGAAAGGCTGAAGCGTATATAATATAGTATGATATAATATATTAGGTGAAAATTGAAATAAGAGTGAATAAAATAAATTATTGGAAAGAGTTAAAATGAAGTAATATTATCTGGGGAAGGTTTATTTAATAAATTCAAACTTTTTATGATTGATAATATAATTATTTTTTTCGCTTACTTGTGGGGCCTTGTAGTGTCTAATCCTGTCTAATCTGCTTGTTAACTCCAACTTTTGAGGTCTTTTTTTTTTCCCTGTAAATATCTCCATTTCTAAATTATTGGGTTACTCGTCAATTGCATTTTGATTAAGGGTCATGTTATGTAATTTAAATTTAATATTGTTATGAAAAATTTAGGGTATTTTAAGAGTATTTTGAAAAATAACACCCTCATTCAAATTTTTTTTTTTCAATGTATCTGTAGGCTTTCAAGTACACTTTCAACTCACTCTCTCCAAGATATCAAATCATAATGAAATGTATTTCATATTTAAATATGATTTACAATACATCAAAGTAAGGTCAAAGTACATATTGAGCACTCATGTATGATGTTTTGCGGCTTTGCCAATGAAATTGTAGTTTATGATCTGGAATTATTGACTATTAGTTTCATCTATCGTTAGTTCTGAATGTATTTGAATGGCAAGTTGGTGTTAGCTCAAATTTAATAATTTAATGTATTTGAATCATTGATTAAATTCAGATTTGGTTGGTGCATAATTTATTGCCAGTAAAAACTTAAAAAAGTGGTTTATTGAGGCGTTTTAAGGCATCTTGAAGCATAGTTTTTTCCCTTATTTTTTATACAATTTCAGCATTATATAGACATAATATTCTTTTTAAACTTTTTTTTACAAGGAAAATAAGAGAAAATCAATGAGAATTTGAGAAATTAATGATTAATGTATTTTTCTTCTAAATCTTTTATAAAACTTTATTAGTTGATAGCATTATAAATGAATAGAAATGTGATAAAATAAAGAAGATACATGAAAAAGTTGCTTTAAAATTTAATAAAATTTTAATTTTTTTTAATTATTTAGTTAAGTTATTATGAGATATACTAACAAGAAATCAAGTTTAAGAAGTGCAATTCATCGTCTACAATGATGAGTTGACCACCACAACTTATCGACTCGTCAACTTCGTATTTTAACAAGTCTACCAATTTATTTAATATGATATTTTTGTCATTAAGTTAAAGCTGATTAAACAGGACATTGAATCTGCTAAACATCAATTTATTCCATAAATCAAACGTAATTATAATTAAGCTTCATAAGATCTAAACGCAAAAAGAAAAATATGTTCTATATTTTATATTAAGAATACATAAATGTAACATTGCGTATCTCCAGTAATACATCAAATGTGTTGTGATTCTCACTTTTTCTTTTTAATTGAAATCAAAATATATGTTAATGAGCAATAGGAGACAGAGACAAAGACCAAATTAATTATAACTTTTGCCTTTGGAATACAGGCGATAAACCTCAAGAAAGAGATTCCTGGATAAACCTCAAGAAAGAAAGAGATTCCTGGACTGAGAATCTACGCCAATACGAGATTAAGAATTGCATACATTTCTTTAATAGGGTGGTTATAGAGTAACGCTACTCTTACGAACTACTTATACAAATTCATCCTTACAAACTGACGTGAAATAATATGATTTAATAAATAAATATAATGATTAGTTTGTATGAATAGCATTACTCGATGGTTATATTGTGTGTCATCTGGTTTAGTCATCTTAAAACTTAATTAATTAAATATCATCAACTAGTTTTTTATTTAACTTGATGACACAAGATTCCGTGTAAATACTATTTTTTTCCCTTAAGAAATTAACGTAGGATGATTGTCATTGGTTTTATCAGATTATTAATTTAGAAAAATAATATTTCCCTCATTTTTTTTGTCTTTATATAAACCTAAATGTTTTACACATTTATTTAAATAACACTCTTAATTAATTAAAGTCATGATTTGCGGTTTCCCTACAATATTAGATTAAAAATTAAGAATAAAAGCAAAAAATAATTCGACGATACAACAATCATATAAGAATTAATATTAGTCTTTAATTACGTACAATTTTTTTCCTTTTAAGAAAAGAATAAGGAAGAAAGAAAAATTGGTGCAAGTGTCATTATATAAATCAGGCAGATTCCATAAAATTTTGTTTTTGTTTGGTTAGAGTCGTTATCCTATCGGTCTAATATTTATTTAAATTGGAGGCATATTCCAAGATTTGGAAGAATATTATTATGAGCACACTGTGGTTAGAGAAATATGTTAAATGTGTTATTTTAACAACGCGATCCGTGAAGTAAAAGAGTTGTAATTGGACTTGGTCTTTCATTTTCAAATCTCACCACATTCAACGTGGTCCTTATTACTAGTTTTGTCGTTGCTATTGTACTATTTGACGTGAACAAGTCTTACCACAACCCTTTCTTTTTAATGAAATTCCTTCTGCCTCTGATTAATTGCAGTATTAATATTTACACTTCTTAGTTTGTATTTAAGAAATTAAGTGTTAGTGTCAAATGTGACACCTTAACATATATCATGTACATGACTGATTTTAGGCAAGCTTGTAATGAAAACATTAGTTTATATTCTTTCTTATTTTACTGTTTCTAGAAGTCTTCATTAAGAAGTATTTTATTCATATTGAATATCTCTTATTAGATTAAGAAGTTTACTTTAGAGTTTATTTATATCACTTCCTATATACGTTGATTGATATCCTATACTTACTATTTGAGTTTGATTAAAATTCTACAGGATATTGATGAAAATGGCAACGAAACTTCACATTATATATAATGTTATTTCCTAACTTATATGTAGTGATTGTATCACATTTCAAGATATTAAAGAGAGCTTCAACACCAAATTAAAATGTGTCTTTGATTATGAGTTTTATTCATGTATAAGAGATTGTGATTGTGTATGAATTTTATTTAAGTCTGGTTGAGTTAGTAATCACTCGAAAAACTTACGAGTTGAGTGTTTATGTAATTTAGTATCAGACATCATTGTTATATGTTACTTAACAGTATGTTGTTAAGTTATCAGCAACAGAAAGTGAGCAGTGTCACTAGAGTTTAATATCTTATTGGGATTTCGTTTTACAAATATTAGAATCAGTGTGTGAGAGTGAATCAGCACTATAAACGTACCTAAAGATTATACAAACAAGAACTCAGTGAATTGTCGCTTCCATGGACGTAGGTTTTTATAACTAAACGACGTAAATCCTCTTGTGCCATTTTAGATTACAGTATTCTGTTATATTACGTATAACGAATCCATACTTTCAGATCTCATAATTGGTATCAGAGTAGGTTCACTGACATATAAGTTAAGAAAGATCATGCTGATTTGAAGGCATAGAGTTTATACGAAATAGGGGATTGTTAGCCCTAAGGCTACATGATAATTTTAATGATAACAATACACATTGATTCATTGTGATTTACTAACATGTTTATTTATGTGCAAGAGTAATATCATTGAAATAATTGTAAAATCAAGAAAAGGCTTATAAAAATGAAGTGTTGAAGCTAAGGAGAAGACTACATGTTAAAGGCACCAAAGTTTAAGAACAAGGATTGACTCAAGGAATGTGGCATATGAGCAATGTTTAATCAATTAGTCATATATATCTCTACAAATATCCAAATGATGTGATTCTTTAGCCTTTGGAACGCTTACTCAATTTATAACATTTCATATGTTTTAAAGAAATTCAAATTTCAAGTGCAAGGTTGTCCAAATCATCATGCAAGTTGAAAGACAAATGGAAGCAGCTGACATGGGCACTAAACACTCCTTTGGACATATCTTGAGCTATAAAAATCAAAATGACTTGATTATTATGGCATTGGAAAGAGGACTTAATGAAGCACATTTCATATGTTTTGAATAAATTCAAATTTCGAACAGAAGGCTGACATAATTGACATGCAATTCGGTGGACCGACACAGAGAAGAAAAATCAACTCATTTGAGCATCGAATGATATTTTATCCATATCTTGAGTTAGAGATATCCAAATGACTTGATTCTTATGGCATTTGAAAGATGATGCAATGGAGCAGATTTCATATTCTTTGAAGAAATTCAAATTTCGAATGAAAGGCTAACATAATACACATGCAAGTCGGTGGACTGACACAAGGAAGAAAAATCAAGTCACATGAGCAGTGAATGGTTTTTTGGCCATATCTTGAGGTACAGATATCCAAATGACTTGGTTCTTGATGCGTTGCAAAGATTATTTAATTTTGTAGATCTTTTCTGTTTTTCAGATTTTCAAATTTTAAACAGAACATTGACAAAAATGGTAGACAAGATTACGGTTTTTATAGTGGGCAGAAAATTTGGAGTTAGTGTCTTCACTTGATTAAGTTCATCTCATTTGCCTATAAAAGGAGCCCTTCTCCCATGCATTCAGTAAGAAGAAGAGAAGCATTTTATCAAGCAAAAAAACAAGAGAAATATCAAGTCTAGAGAGCTTTTATATTCTTTATCTATTTTTTGAAGAGAGTTGTACTTTTATTGTAAAAATTATCCTTGTTCTTGTATTATGGTGAGAGTGAGATATTCTTGTAAAGGATAAAAAGTTATCCTTGAGAGGACTCTTTCCTTGGTGAGGTTGTTCATCAAGAAGAACTTTTAGTATGGTGTTATCAAGAGTTGAAGGAAGTTGCCTTGGTGAGGTTGTTCATCAAGAAGAACTCTTGGTGTGGTGTTATCAAGGGTTGAAGGCAGTGGCCTTGGTGAGGTTGTTCATCAAGAAGAACTCTTGGTGTGGTGTTATCAAGAGTTGAAGGAAGTTGCCTTGGTGAGGTTGTTCATCAAGAAGAACTCTTGGTGTGGTGTTATCAAAAGTTGGAAGAAAAAGTCTTGGTGAGGTTGCTTATCAAGCAAGTTGTAAAGATTTCTATAACTTAGTGGAAAGCTTAGCTCGTGGAGCTAGGAGCCCGTGGACGTAGGCAAGGTTTGCCGAACAACGTAAATTGAGTTTGCACTCTCTCTATCCCTATGCTCTTTACATTTACTTGCACTTGTGATTGTTCTTTATTTCTATTCTCTTGATTGCATTCTATTTTCATCTTCTTCACCTTTATTCTCAAAGAAAGAGTTAAATAATTTTGATCTTTTAAGAAACATTTTCTAAATCCGTATTAATAAATAAAAACTCAATTCACCCCCCCTCTTGGGTTGTCATACTTGGGTCAACAAGTGGTATCAGAGCAAGGTTGCTCAATTTTTTGAATCTTAACCGATTTTTGAGCTATGGCAACTTTTAATTCAACTTCATATGTTGAGGGACTTTCTATCTCTAGACCTCCATTTTTTTAATGGAAGTGATTACTCTTATTGGAAAACTAGAATGAGTATTTTCTTGAAATCTTTTGATTATGATTTGTGGTCTATTGTTTGGAAGGACCTTTTGTTCCTACCAAAATTGAAAATGGGGAATGCATGCTTAAAGAACCTAAAGAGTTTAGTGAAGATGATAAAAAGAAATTGAGTTTGAATGCTAAAGATATGAATGTGTTATATTGTGCTCTAGATAGAAAAGAGTTTAATAGAATATCTACTTGTTCTACGGCACAAGAAATATGGCACACACTTGAAGTGACTCATGAAGGAACTAGTCAAGTTAAAGAATATAAAATTAGTATGCTAGTTCATAGTTATGAGCTTTTTAAGATGAAATTGGATGAATCAATTTCTGAAAATGTTTACTAGATTTACGGATATTATTAATAGTTTGAAATCTCTTGGTAAATCTTATTCTAATGTTGAAATGGTGAGAAAGATTCTTAGGTGTCTACCAAAATCTTGGGAGCCAAAGGTGACGGCAATTCAAGAAGCAAAGGACATCACCAAACTACCATTAGAAGAACTTATGGGTTCTCTCATGACTCATGAAATTACCTTGAAAGAGAATGAAGAAGAAGATTGCGAAGTGGCAAACATGTGCTTCATGGCTTTAAGAGAAGATGAGGTAAGTACTCTAAACTATGATCCTAATCTTTCATATGATGAATTACTTGAAGTATTCCAAAATTTACATGTGCAAGTTGATAAACAAAATTCAAAAATCAATGCTTTAAAAAAGAAGTCAAAAATCATTTTATCTCAATTAGAAGAGTTGGTGGAAATAAATGAAGCTTTAGAAAATGAAAATGAAATTTTAAAGCAAAAAGATTTGAAAGTTTGGAAAGTCAAATACATTTTTTAAAAACTGAAAATGAGATTTTAAAACAAAAGGATTTTGATAAATTAGAGAAAGAAAATGTTATTTTGAAAAAAGAAAATAATGACTTAAGAAATATTGTTGATAGTTTTACAAAAAGCACAAAAAAATTTGAATTCTATGTTACAAAACCAAAGGTGTGTTTTTGATAAAAGAGGTTTAGGATATAAAACTCATAAAAAGCAAAAGTATTTTAAAAATTATTTTGCTCATGCATCTTCTAGGAATAATCCTAATCATTCATGTACTTATTGTGGAAGAAAAGGACACAAAGTGCATTCTTGTTATATTAAGAGAAATCCTAATTTGAAACAAATATGGGTTCCAAAAAGTACCATAACTAACCCCCAAGGACCCAAGAACATTTGGGTATCAAAAAGTCTCTCTTTGAATGTTGATTGTAGAAACAAAGGAGTGGCAAACACAAGTGATACTTAGATAGTGGATGCTCAAGGCATATGACCTGAGATGCCTCCAAGTTCTCAAGATTAATCATGAAGAAAGGAGGATATGTGACCTTCGGTGATAATGTCAAAGGAAGGGTAATTGGACATGGTGATATTGGTAACCCTTCTTCACCTATTATTGAAATTTTTTTGCTTTTTAATGGTTTGAAACATGATTTGATTAGCATTAGTCAATTGTGTGATAAGGGATATTTTGTTACTTTTGAGCCTAATAGATGTGTGATTAAGGATGTTAGTAACAATAAGACATTATTTGGTGGTAATAGATGTGGTAATATTTATACAATTGATATTGATGTTAATGATCATGTAGAAAATTGTTTCATTGTTAATCATGATGCTTGGTTATGGCATAGAAGGTTAGGTCATGCTAGCATGGACACAATTTCAAAAATTTCTAAAAATGATTTAGTTGATGGTCTTCCCAAAATAAAATTTGAAAAGGATAAGATTTGTGATGCTTGTCAATTTGGAAAACAAGTGAGAACTTCTTTTAAACAAAGGAAATTTATTTCAACAAATAAACCTCTACAATTACTTCATTTGGATTTATTTGGACCATCAAGAACTCAAAGCCTTGGTGGAAAGTATTATGTTTTTGTTATTGTGGATGATTATTCAAGATTCACTTGGGTATTATTCTTGAAAACTAAAAATGAGGCCATACAAGCTTTTTTAAAATTTGCAAAAAGAGTCCAAAATCAAAAAGGTTATTCTATTGTGTCCATTAGGAGTGATCATGGTGGTGAAGTAGACAATGTTGCATTTGAAAATCTTTGTGATGAAAATGATTTTGAATATAATTTTTTCGCACCTCGAACTCGACAACAAAATGGTGTTGTTGAAAGGAAAAATAGGACTATCCAAGAAATGGCTAGGACCATGTTACTTGAAAATAATTTGTCAAAATATTTTTGGGCCGAAACCGTTAATACCGCATGCTTTATAATCAATAGAATCCATATTAGAGCTTTAATAAATAAAATTCCTTATGAACTTTGGAAAGGAAGAAAACCCAACATTGGATTTTTTAAAGTTTTTGGATGTAAATGTTTTATTTTAAACACCAAGGATAACCTTGGAAAATTTGATGCAAAAGCCGATGTTGAAATTTTTGTTGGCTACTCCGACCATAGTAAAGCATATAGAGTTTTTAATAAAAAGACTCTTGCTATTGAAGATTCTATGCATGTTGAATTTGATGAAACTAATGTGATTTCTTCAAAGAATTTAGATGATGATATTTGTTGAGGTAGAAAGCAAATCAAGGAATCAAGGCTTGATGAAAAGAGCCAAGATGAATTACAACTTCAACAAGAAAAGCTTGAGGAAGTAAATGATTCTTCCCAAGAATTACCAAAGGAATGGAGGTATGCAAAAGCTCACCCTAAAGATCTCATTATTGGTGAACCATCACAAGGTATGAAAACTAGATCTTCTTTTAAGAACTTTTGTAATCATTTTGCTTTTGTCTCTCAATTTGAACCAAAATCTTTTAAAGAAGCCAAAAATGAGAAAAGTTGGATTTTGGCTATGCAAGAAGAATTGAACAATTTGAAAGAAATCAAGTTTGGGAATTAGTCCCTAGACGTAAATATGACTAAACCCCTTAGTCAAGATATATTTTATATAATTAGAACAGAATTAGGCATGTTGGATATGTCTTAACTTTGTTTTTATATGATAATCTTTGAATGGTAACACATGTTAAGGGGGAGAATATATTTAGGGGGAGTAATTAATTTGATTACATCTTTTTGATGATAACAAAAGGGGGAGAAATAGTTGGATTGCTTATATTCATAACAAGTATTATTTTTTTTGTTTATAATTGTTTTGATTTTCATTCTTTATTTTAGATATTATTTGAAAGCAATCAATGGTTTGTCATCATCAAAAAGGGGGATTGTTAGCCCTAAGGCTACATGATATTTTGATGATAATAATACACATTGATTAATTGAGATTTACTAACATGTTTATTTATGTGCAAGAGTAAGATTATTAAAATAATTGCAAAATTAAGAAGAGGCTTATTAAAATGAAGTGTTGAAGCTAAGGAGAAGACTACATGTTAAAGGCACCAAAGTTTAAGAACAAGGTTTGACTCAAGGAATGTGACACATGAGCAATGCTTAATCAATTAGTCATATATATCTCTATAGATATCCAAATAACATGATTCTTAAGCCTTTGGAAAGCTTACTCAATTTATAACATTTCATATGTTTTAAAGAAATTCAAATTTCAAGTGCAAGGTTGTCCAAATTATCATGCAAGTTGAAAGACAAATGGAAGCAGCTGACATGGGCACTAAACACTTCTTTGGACATATCTTGAGCTAGAAAAATCAAAATAACTTGATTCTTATGGCATTGGAAAGAGAACTTAATGAAGACATTTCATATGTTTTGAATAAATTCAAATTTTGAACAGAAAGCCGACATAATTGACATGCAATTCGATGGACCGACACAGAGAAGAAAAATCAACTCATTTGAGCATTGAATGATATTTTATCCATATCTTGAGTTAGAGATATCCAAATGACTTGATTCTTATGGAATTGGAAAGACGATGCAATAGAGCAGATTTCATATTCTTTGAAGAAATTCAAATTTCAAATGAAAGGCTGACATAATACACATGCAAGTCGGTGGACTGACACAAGGAAGAAAAATCAAGTCACATGAGCACCGAATGGTTTTTTGGCCATATCTTGAGCTACAGATATCCAAATGAATTGGTTCTTGATGCGTTGAAAAGATTATTCAATTTTACAGATCTTTTCTGTTTTTTAGATTTTCAAATTTCAAACGGAACATTGAAAAAAATGGTAGACAAAATTACGATTTTTATGGTGGGTAGAAAATTTGGAGTTGGTGTCTTCACTTGATTAAGTTCATCTTATTTGCCTATAAAAGGAGCCCTTCTCCTATGCATTCAGTAAGAAGAAGAGAAGCATTTTATCAAGCAAAAAAATAAGAGAAATATCAAGTCTAGAGAGCTTTTATATTCTTTATCTACTCTTTGAAGAGAGTTGTACTTTTGTTGTAAAAATTATCCTTATTCTTGTATTGTGGTGAGAGTGAGATATTCTTGTAAAGGATAAAAAGTTATCCTTGAGAGGACTCTTTCCTTGGTGAGGTTATTTATCAAGAAGAACTCTTGGTGTGGTGTTATCAAGAGTTGAAGGAAGTTGCCTTGGTGAGGTTGTTCATCAAGAAGAACTCTTTGTGTGGTGTTATCAAGAGTTGAGGAAAGTTGCCTTGGTGAGGTTGTTCATCAAGAAGAACTCTTGGTGTGGTGTTATCAAGGGTTGAAGGAAGTTGCTTGGTGAGGTTGTTCATCAAGAAGAACTCTTGGTGTGGTGTTATCAAGAAGTTTGGGAAGAAAAAGTCTGTGAGTTGCTTATCAAGCAAGTTGGTAAAGATTTCTACACTTAGTGGAAACTTGAGCTCGTGAGCTAGGAGCCCGTGGAACGTAGGCAAGGTTTGCCGAACCACGTAAATGAAGTTCACTCCTCTCCTACTATCCCTATCTCTTTACATTAACTTGCACTTGTGATTGTTCTTTTATTTCTATTCTCTGATTGCATTCTAGTTCATTTCTTCATCTTTATTCTCAAAGAAAGAGTGAACTAATTTTGATCTTTCAAGAAAGTTTTATAAATCCATTTTGATAAATAAAAACCCAATTCACCCCCCATCTTGGATTGCCATACCTGGGTCAACAAGTGGTATCAGAGCAAGGTTGCTCAATTTTTTAAATCTTAATCGATTTTTGAGCTATGGCAACTTTTTATTCAACTTCATATGTTGAGGGACTTTCTATCTCTAGACCTCCTTTTTTTTAATGGAAGTGATTACTCTTATTGGAAAACTAGAATGAGTATTTTCTTGAATCTTTGATTATGATTTGTGGTCTATTGTTTTGGAAGGACCTTTTGTTCCTACCAAAATTGAAAATGGGGAATACATGCTTAAAGAACCTAAAGAGTTTAGTGAGGATGATAAAAAGAAATTGAGTTTGAATGCTAAAGCTATGAATGTGTTATATTGTGCTCTAGATAGAAATGAGTTTAATAGAATATCTACTTGTTCTACGGCACAAGAAATATGGCACACACTTAAAGTAACTCATGAAGGACTAGTCCAAGTTTTTAAAAGAATCTAAAATTAGTATGCTATTCATAGTTATGAGCTTTTTAAGATGAAATCGGATGAATCAATTTCTGAAATGTTTACTAGATTTACGCGGATATTATTAATAGTTTTGAAATCTCTTGTAAATCTTATTCTAATGTTGAAATGGGTGGATAAAGATTCTTAGGTTGTCTACCAAAATCTTGGTAGCCAAGGTGACGGCAATTCAAGAAGCAAAGGACCTCACCAAACTACCATTAGAAGAACTTATGGGTTCTCTCATAACTCATGAAATTATCTTGAAGGAGAATGAAGAAGAAGATTGCGAAGTGGCAAACATGTGCTTCAGGGCTTTAAAAAAAGATGAGGTAAGTACTCTAAACTATGATCCTAAACTTTCATTTGATGAATTACTTGAAGTATTCCAAAATTTACATGTGCAAGTTGATAAGCAAAATTCAAAAATCAATGCTTTCAAAAAGAAGTCAAAAATCATGTTATCTCAATTAGAAGAGTTGGTGGAAATAAATGAAGTTTTAGAAAATGAAAATGAAATTTTAAAGCAAAAAGATGTTGATAGTTTGGAAAGTCAAATACATTTATTAAAACTGAAAATGACATTTTAAAACAAAAGGATTTTGATAAATTGGAAAAAGAAAATATTATTTTGAAAAAGAAAAATAATGACTTAAGAAATATTGTTGATAGTTTTACAAAAAGCACAAAAAATTTGAATTCTATGTTACAAAACCAAAGGTGTCTTTTTGATAAAAGAGGGTTAGGATATAAAACTCATAAAAATCAAAAGTATTTTAAAAATTATTTTGCTTATGTATCTTTTAGGAATCCTAATCATTCATGTACTTATTGTGGAAGAAAAGAACACAAAGTGAATTCTTGTTATATTAAGAGAAATCCTAATTTGAAACAAATATGGGTTCCAAAAAGTACCATAACTCCCCCAAGGACCCAAGAACATTTGGGTATCAAAAAGTCTCTCTTTGAATGTTGATTGTAGAAACAAAGGAGTGGCAAACACAAGTGATACTTAGATAGTGGATGCCCAAGGCATATGACCGGAGATGCCTCCAAGTTCTCAAGATTAATCATGAAGAAAGGAGGATATGTAACCTTCGGTGATAATGCCAAAGGAAGGGTAATTGGACATGGTGATATTGGTAACCCTTCTTCACCTATTATTGAAAATGTTTTGCTTGTTATTGGTTTAAGACATGATTTGATTAGCATTAGTCAATTGTGTGATAATGGATATTTTGTTACTTCTGAGCCTAATAGATGTGTGATTAAGGATGTTAGTAACAATAAGACATTATTTGTTGGTAATAGATGTGGTAATATTTATACAATTGATATTAATGTTAATGATCATGTAGAAAATTGTTTCATTGTTAATCATGATGCTTGGTTATGGCATAGAAGGTTAGGTCATGCTAGCATTGACACAATTTCAAAAATTTCTAAAAATGATTTAGTTGATGGTCTTCCAAAAATAAAATTTGAAAAGGATAAGATTTGTGATGCTTGTCAATTTAGAAAACAAGTGAGAACTTCTTTTAAACAAAAGAAATTTATTTCGACAAATAAACCTCTACAATTACTTCATTTGGATTTATTTGGACCATCAAGAACTCAAAGACTTGATGGAAAGTATTATTTTTTTGTTATTGTGGATGATTATTTAAGATTCACTTGGGTGTTATTCTTGAAAACTAAAAACGAGGCCATACAAGCTTTTTTAAAATTTGCAAAAAGAGTCTAAAATCAAAAATGTTATTCTATGGTGTCCATTAGGAGTGATCATGGTGGTGAAGTAGATAATGTTGCATTTGAAAATCTTTGTGATGAAAATGATTTTGAATATAATTTTTTCGCACCTCGAACTCGACAACAAAATGGTGTTGTTGAAAGGAAAAATAGGACTATCCAAGAAATGGCTAGGACCATGTTACTTGAAAATAATTTGTCAAAATATTTTTGGGCCGAAACCGTTAATACCGCATGCTTTATAATCAATAGAATCCATATTAGAGCTTTAATAAATAAAATTCCTTATGAACTTTGGAAAGGAAGAAAACCCAACATTGGATTTTTTAAAGTTTTTGGATGTAAATGTTTTATTTTAAACACCAAGGATAACCTTGGAAAATTTGATGCAAAAGCCGATGTTGAAATTTTTGTTGGCTACTCCGACCATAGTAAAGCATATAGAGTTTTTAATAAAAAGACTCTTGCTATTGAAGATTCTATGCATGTTGAATTTGATGAAACTAATGTGATTTCTTCAAAGAATTTAGATGATGATATTGTTGAGGTAGAAAAGCAAATCAAGGAATCAAGGCTTGATGAAAAGAGCCAAGATGAATTACAACTTCAACAAGAAAAGCTTGAGGAAGTAATTGATTATTTCCAAGATTATCAAAAGAATGAAGGTATGCAAAAGCTCACCCTAAAAGATCTCATTATTGGTGAACCATCACAAGGTATGAGAAATAGATTTTCTCTTTTAGGAACTTTTGTAATCATTTTGCAGTTGTCTCTCAATTTGAACCAAAATCTTTTAAAGAAGCCAAAAATGAGAAAAGTTGGATTTTGGCTATGCAAGAAGAATTGAACCAATTTGAAAGAAATCAAGTTTGGGAATTAGTCCCTAGACGTAAATATGACTAAACCCCTTAGTCAAGATATATTTTATATAATTAGAACAGAATTAGGCATGTTGGATATGTCTTAACTTTGTTTTTATATGATAATCTTTGAATGGTAACACATGTTAAGGGGGAGAATATATTTAGGGGGAGTAATTAATTTGATTACATCTTTTTGATGATAACAAAAGGGGGAGAAATAGTTGGATTGCTTATATTCATAACAAGTATTATTTTTTTTGTTTATTATTGTTTTGATTTTCATTCTTTATTTTAGATATTATTTGAAAGCAATCAATGGTTTGTCATCATCAAAAAGGGGG
Source organism: Boswellia sacra (assembly GCA_013180625.2). Lineage (NCBI taxonomy): Eukaryota > Viridiplantae > Streptophyta > Magnoliopsida > Sapindales > Burseraceae > Boswellia > Boswellia sacra. The sequence continues at coordinate 101,722 of SNVD02001632.1, forward strand.
AGATTGTTAGCCCTAAGGCTACATGATAATTTTGATGATAACAATACACATTGATTAATTGTGATTTACTAACATTTTTATTTATGTGCAAGAGTAATATCATTGAAATAATTGTCAAATCAAGAAAAGGCTTATTAAAATGAAGTGTTGAAGCTAAGGAAAAGACTACATGTTAAAGGCACCAAAGTTTAAGAACAAGGATTGACTCAAGGAATGTGACACATGAGCAATGTTCAATCAATTGGTCATATATATCTTTACAAATATCCAAATGACGTGATTCTTGAGCTTTTGGAAAGCTTACTCAATTTATAACATTTCATATGTTTTAATGAAATTCAAATTTCAAGTGCAAGGTTGTCCAAATTATCATGCAAGTTGAAAGACAAATGGAAGCAGCTGACATGGGCACTAAACACTTCTTTGGACATATCTTGAGCTAGAAAAATCAAAATAACTTGATTCTTATGGCATTGGAAAGAGAACTTAATGAAGACATTTCATATGTTTTGAATAAATTCAAATTTTGAACAGAAAGCCGACATAATTGACATGCAATTCGATGGACCGACACAGAGAAGAAAAATCAACTCATTTGAGCATTGAATGATATTTTATCCATATCTTGAGTTAGAGATATCCAAATGACTTGATTCTTATGGAATTGGAAAGACGATGCAATAGAGCAGATTTCATATTCTTTGAAGAAATTCAAATTTCAAATGAAAGGCTGACATAATACACATGCAAGTCGGTGGACTGACACAAGGAAGAAAAATCAAGTCACATGAGCACCGAATGGTTTTTTGGCCATATCTTGAGCTACAGATATCCAAATGAATTGGTTCTTGATGCGTTGAAAAGATTATTCAATTTTACAGATCTTTTCTGTTTTTTAGATTTTCAAATTTCAAACGGAACATTGAAAAAAATGGTAGACAAAATTACGATTTTTATGGTGGGTAGAAAATTTGGAGTTGGTGTCTTCACTTGATTAAGTTCATCTTATTTGCCTATAAAAGGAGCCCTTCTCCTATGCATTCAGTAAGAAGAAGAGAAGCATTTTATCAAGCAAAAAAATAAGAGAAATATCAAGTCTAGAGAGCTTTTATATTCTTTATCTACTCTTTGAAGAGAGTTGTACTTTTGTTGTAAAAATTATCCTTATTCTTGTATTGTGGTGAGAGTGAGATATTCTTGTAAAGGATAAAAAGTTATCCTTGAGAGGACTCTTTCCTTGGTGAGGTTATTTATCAAGAAGAACTCTTGGTGTGGTGTTATCAAGAGTTGAAGGAAGTTGCCTTGGTGAGGTTGTTCATCAAGAAGAACTCTTGGTGTGGTGTTATCAAGAGTTGAAGGGAGTTGCCTTGGTGATGTTGTTCATCAAGAAGAACTCTTGGTGTGGTGTTATCAAGGGTTGAAGGAAGTTGCCTTGGTGAGGTTGTTCATCAAGAAGAACTCTTGGTGTGGTGTTATCAAGAGTTTGAAGAAAAAGTCTTGGTGAGGTTGTTCATCAAGCAAGTTGTAAAGATTTTTACAACTTAGTGGAAAGCTTAGCTCGTGGAGCTAAGAGCCCGTGGACGTAGGCAAGGTTTGCCGAACCACGTAAATTGAGTTTGCACTCTCTCTATCCCTATCTCTTTACATTAACTTGCACTTGTGATTGTTCTTTATTTCTATTCTCTTGATTGCATTCTATGTTCATCTTCTTCACCTTTATTCTCAAAGAAAGAGTTAAATAATTTTGATCTTTCAAGAAACATTTTCTAAATCCGTATTGATAAATAAAAACCCAATTCACCCCCCCTCTTGGGTTGCCATGCCTGGGTCAATAGGGATCTGGATCACAATCACCAATTCTTGATAATGGTAATTATTTAGATTGGAAAGTGAGAATGGTGATGTATATCAAATCACTTGATGACAGGGCATCGAAATAGTGCTCTAAGAGGTTGGACACCACTAATGCAATTGAATGCATTCAGAGCTTCAGAACTTAAATTTGAGGAAGAATGGACTGATGAGGAATACAGGCGATCTAGTTGGAATTCAAAAGCACTCACTACAATTTTTGCAGCAATTGATCTTAACAACTTTGGTCAAATTTGGAGGTGCAAAGTGGCTAAAGAGACTTGAGACATTCTTGAGGTAAAACATGAAAGTACAACTTCTATTAAAAGATGTAAATTGATGAGATTAAATTCTCAATTTTAGAATCTAATGATGCATAAGGATGAGTTGATATCTGATTTTTATTCAAAGCTGTGTCATATTACAAATTCTGCATATATGCTTGATAGAACTTTTACTTGGAGAAATTGTTAGTAAGATCATTAGGTCTGCTCCTGATAAATTTAAACCAAAGATCTTCGCCATTGAAGAAGTAAAGAAAACCGATGAGATGAGGGTTGATGAACTTGTTAGCACTTCAGAATTTTGAGATTAATCGTAACACAAGGAAGAAAAAGGTAAAAGCATTGCATTCATTGTTAAGATAGAAAAATCTAATGATGAAGGTAATGATGAGTTTGATGAAACTGATTCAAAATAGATTGCTTTTCTAACAAAGAATTATGTTAAGTTCATGAAAAAAAATTTCAAAAAAAAAAAGAATCAAGGAAAGGTGTCAAGCTTAAGTGATGACAAATTCAAAAAATTTAGCAAGGAGAATGACAAGAAGAGTCCAAATCAACCTGATAGAAAATGGTAGATTCAGTGCTATGAGTGTTTTGGTTATGGACATATTCCATATGAATGAGCTAATCTCAAAAGGAAGAAGAACGAAGGGATGTCTGGTACATAGAGTGATGATTTAGAGACTGATTCAAATGACTAAGAATGCATGAGCAACTTTGTGGCATTCATAGCATCTGTAGCCGATAAAGGGAAAGCTACTATGTCCAGACAACAGAATAGTGCAGAATTGATACTGAACATTCAGATGCAAAAAATGATCCTAAATATTATGAGGAGTTGCAAGAAACCTATAATGCACTCTATGCTGAATGACTAAATTAGAAAGAGGAAATCAAGACTTTGAAGAAGGATAATAAAATGGTGAAATATGATAAAGCCTTTGTTGAAAACTACATCAATGAATTAAAATCTGCTTTGAAAGACAAAATAGAACATGTTGAGAAAATTATAGCAGAACTGGCTGAAAGGAGGATATATGTAGATCAACTCAAATTTGGTTCTACAAAACTTGACCATGTTTTGAGCCTCGGAAGAGATAGTTCCGACAAACATTGCATAGGTTGTTCAGAAGGTAACATTATATCTTCATCAATAAATGTGTTGGTAAAAGCTTCAACATCAGGTAACATTTCTGAACCCAGCTCAAAAAGGTCAAGTCTTAGTTAAAAAAGTAATGATGTTTTTGTGTCTCCTTTAAGTTTGTTTAAGTCTAGTCTTGAAAAGGTAAAAAGATTTGCTCCAACATGTTATCTTTGTGGTGTCAAAGGGCATATCAGGCTTATATGTTTTAAATTTTTGAGTCTTTTATATGAAAGGTCAAAATAGTTTAAGCAGTTATCTAACATAGATAGCAGTGGGTTAAGAAAGACAAAACAACTTGCAATGTTGCTCTTACTGCACTTAATTATGTTGATAGTGGCTATTTTAGACATATGACTAGAAGTAAGAATTTTTTGAAAAATCTTAAGTCATGTGGCGAAGGAAATATTACATTTGGTGATGGTGCAAAGAGCAAGGTGATTGGTAAAAGTACTTTAAATGTTAAAGGCTTACCTGAATTTAAAATTTTTTTGCTTATTGATGGATTGAAAGCTAATTTGATTAGCATTAATTAGATATGTGATAACATGTATGTTGTTAACTTTACTTAGAACAAATGCATGGTTTTAGATGATGCAAAAAAAATGCATTTTAAAAGGAAATAGATCTTCTGATAATTGTTATTTGGTAAAAAATGCATTTCATGTTAGCATATCATATTTAGAATTATGGCATCAAAAGTTAGGACATTTAAACTACAAAGACTTGGTTAAACTTAATGATAAATTTAATGGGGTATGTGGACTATGTTAATTACGAAAACAAAGTAGGGGGTTACATAAGTCTATGTCACATCTTAACACATCTAAAATACTTGATTTGCTTCACATAGATCCCATGGGTCTTATACAGATTGAAAGCATTTCTGGTAAGAGATATATATTTATTTATATTGATGATTTCTCTAAATATACTTGGATTGATTTTATTAAAAAAAAGTCAGACACATTTGAAGCTTTTAGGAATCTTTATGTTAAGCTTAAAAATTAGCAAAATAGGAATATTAGCAGGATAGTGAGGATAATGAGTGACCATTGTAAGGAGTTTGAAAATGTCAGCTATATTGACTTCTACAAATACTATAGAATTGCACATGAATTTTCAGCCCCAAAAACACCTGAACAGAATGGTGTTATAGAAAGAAAGAGCAGGACACTTCAAGAGATGGTTAGAGTGATGCTCAATAGCAAGAAGTTGACCCAAAGGCTTTAGACTGAAGCAATTAGTACTGCTTGTTATATTTCAAATAGAGTTTTTTTAAGACATAGCATTAACCAAACTCCTTATGAGATTTTCAAAGGAAGAAACCCTAACTGAAAGTATTTTCATATTTTTTGATGCAAGTGTCACATCTTAAATGACAAAGAGTAATTAGGAAAATTCGACCTAAAAAGTGATGAAAGAGTCTTTATGGGTTATGCACTAAATAGCAAGGGGTATAATGGAGTCTGCAAATGTAGTGTTTGATGACCTTGATGATTATGTAAAGTATTCACATGAAGAAAGTATAACCAACTTCAAATAAAATGTAAAAAGTTTAGCAACAATTAGCAGTAATAGCAAGAAAGATTCTGTTATAAAAAAAAGAAACAACTGCTGTTACATTAGACACAATAGCAAAAGCTGACAGCATAGACTTAGACAGAAACTTAATAAAAATTGATGGTGAGAGGAAAGATCTACCTTCTTGGATACAAAAGGCATATCCAACCAACTCAATCATTGGAAGTCTAGAAGGCTTAATGAAGACTAGAAGCAAGGTAAGAAATCAAGTAAGATTTGTTTGTTATGTTTCATTAATTAAGCCTACGAATGCTAAAGAAGCTTTAAAAGGGATGTTTGGATTCAAGCTATGGAAGATAAACTTAATAAGTTTAAAATGAATGAACAAAAATGCAAATGTTATTGGAACTAAGTGGATATTTAAGAACAAAAATGATGAGAATAGACAAGTAGTTAGAAATAAAGCTAGGTTAGTGGCACAAGGTTACATATAAGTGGAAGGTATAGACTTTGATGAAACCTTTACACCAATAGCTAGACTTGAATATATCAAATTACTACTTCCTATTGCTTGCTTGCTCAATTTTAAATTGTATCAAATGAATGTTAAGACAAGCTTCTTGAATGGCTATCTTAATGAAGAGGCTTTTGTCCAACAGCCCAAAGAATTTAAAGATCCTAAACATCCTGATTTTGTGTCAAGTTGCATAAAGCTTTGTATAGTTTGAAACAAGCTTCTAGAGCTTGGTATGAAATTTTGACAAATTTTATGATTAAGAAAGGTTATACTAGGGGTAGCAATGATAAGACTTTGTTTATCAAACATACATTTGGCTATTTTATTGTTGCTCAAGCGTCTATGGATGATATTATGTTTGGCTCAACTAACAAAACCAAGAATGATGGGATTGTTGAGTTGATAAAGGAAGAGTTTGAGATAAGCATGGTAGGAGAATTAAATTTCTTTCTTGGATTATAGGTTAAACAAATGAATGATGAGATATTCATATTTTAATCAAAATATGCTAAGAATCTTATAAAGAAATTTGAACTTGAGAAGGCAAAACCTATAAGAACTCCTATTTGTACTAACTTAAAACTTTCAAAAGATGATGTAACAAATAAGATTGATGGAAGCATGTATAGAAGCATCATTGGTAGCTTACTTTACCTAACTACAAGTAGACCGTATTTATGTTTCAGTGTAGGACTTTGTGCAAGATTTAAAGCAAAACTAAAGGAATCTAACTTGGTAGCAGCTAAAAGAATCTCAGCTATGTACATGTGACTTATGATTATAGCATATGATGTTCTAAAGAAACAAATGCTTGTCTTATAGGGTTTAGTGATGTTGATTGGATAGAAATACAAATGATAGAAAGAGCACATCAAGATGATGTTTTTACCTTGGTACTAACTTGGTTTCTTCGCATAGCAAGAAGCCATCTCCTTGTCCACTACAGAAGTAGAATACATTACAATAGGGAGTTGTTGTGCATAGTTGCTATAGATGAAGCAAATGCTAAATGATTATGGTATTGAACAAAAACCTATAACTGTGTTTTGTGATAATACTAGTCTTATAAATATTTTCAAAAATTTGATCCAACATTCTAAAGCAAAACACATTGACATGAGATACCATTTTATAACGGAGCTTATAGAGTCAAAGGTGATACATATTGAACACATCTCCATTGAAAATCAATTGGCTAACCTGTTCACTAAGGCGTTAGATGCAACAAGATTTGAAAATCTAAGAAATGCCTTGGGGATTTGTTAGTTTTCTAAATAAGCATTGCTTTTTTGTTATGTTAATTAAATCTATAATATTATAAGTTTTCTTCTAATTAAATATATGTGAGTTGTAATCTATGCTATGTTTATTGAGATACTGGTTAAATAAATGAAACAAAAAATAGAGAGGACTACTAGTGAATAATGTGTGAAAGCCATCTTTGAGAGTAACTTCAGGGTATCTAGGAAATATGTTGAGGTCACTTACTCAACTGAAAAGGGTTACATCTATATTGTATGAAAGCTATTGTATTCGGTTCATAATCCAATGTGATTAGTATTTATGATATATCAAAATGTTATTTTTGACATCTTAATTGAATGAAAAATGGAGTTAAACAATTTTCTTATAATAATTATAAACAGTTCTAAAGTATGCTTTTTTAGAATGATTCATATGATGTTCAGATATTATTGTTATGTTAACTATAATTGTTTTCTATTACATTATTTATCACATACGATATCATCTGCGCCTGACTAAAATTTGATTTTCTTGTATGTGTCTATGTGTTAAAGGTGCCATATCAACATTATTGATTTGAGGGGGAAAGTTTTCAGTGGTAGGAATCCTTGTCTTTATAAAATTTCTTAATTTAATCAAATTCAATTTTTGATTTTAAGTCATTAATTGCATTAATGTTTTAGAAAATCAAATAAAATCAAATTTGAATTTGTTTCAGAAACTGTATTGGACTAGGATTCACTCTTTCCAATTATATCACAAACTTAGTTAAAAGTTATTTTGTTCATTATCAAAATCATGCTTTGCATTCTGCCCCTTTCTTTTCTCTCTTGCGCTAACCCTTGCACAACACTCTCAAATATCATAAAATCTCTTAATGGCCTCCACAACTAAATCTGAAAAATCCACAAGTAACTCATCATCATTAAGCGATTCCCATAATTAAACCAGCCATGATAACTGATAAGTGTCTATTTATATATCATTTTCATATCAATTCGTCCATGTTTCTTTGCTATATTCCTTGGTATTTTTATGTTTTTGTGTGGTTTTGATGTTTGTAGGAGTTTTGGAGCAACTTGCACAAAAATGGAGTAAAACCCTTCATTTTCACCTCTGCTAGTCAACCATCTTCTCGGATTTAATTGTATTGATATACAATGAACCCGATGACATATCATATACCGTTGAAAAGCTCTCGAAGTCTACTTTTTGGAGAAATTTACGGTTTATGAATCCATTCAGTGTACCGAAAGTTGTAATCAAAACAGTGTGAGAAGTGTAGAAATGTAATTCCACACATCACTGTAGCATGTATAATACGGGACACTGTAGCAGGTTACTGTAGCAGAGTATTTAAACACATTTTAGGGTTTTATTTCACAACTTGAAGAGGGGAGAACGTGGTGGAGGCTGCAGCTCTGGAATTCTTTCATCTCTTGGAGTTCTTGAAGGAGAAAGGAAGCTTGGAAAGAGGAAGAACTACAATCCAAGAGAATTACATCAAATTTGCTAAGTTTTTCCCTTCCCTTTCATTTTCTGGAATGTCTCCATGTTGTATTGTATTTACCACGTTCTTAAACATGTGTAACTGAATCTGAATTAGTTGAGGGTGATTTCAAAGCCCTTGATATGGTGTTTGTGAGTTGATTGTGCAAGAAGTTATTATCCAATTCTCTAATTGAAGTGCTTGTATTTTCTAATGTTTAATGCTTATGATTACTTGCTGATTGTATTTGGGTGGCCAACTGAATATAATCTGGATATTGTCTATTGCTAGACTAGAATCTTGATCCGTAATTGTCTTGAATTTCTAATCCTTAGTAGCAAAATTGTGATCAGAGATTGCAATTGGAGAATACAACCTAAGTTAAATAATCCGAGCTTGTGTGTTTTTTGCTTAGATCAATCTATCTTTCTTATCGTAATGCATCCATTGAATTAAATTTAGAGAGCTTGTTCTAGGTTGTTTAATGGATAGAGCTTAAATAAAGAGCCTGTTTTATTTAACAACAAATTAAGGAAAGATTGGGATAACAGAGCTTGTTGTTATCTACGGTTGATAATTTCAATGCTGTAATTGGATGACAATTCTACGATTAATTCGCAAATCCATATCTTGTGGCAGAGAATGAACTCTTAACCAAGTGTCTCCCATTGATTTTTCATTCAAAGTTACTTTCTGTTTTGTTATTCTTTACTTGCATTCTTATTTCATTTAGTAAATCATTCAACAAAAATCCCCCCTGTTTAGTTTATTGTTGCTGGAAATAACAAATTCAATTAGAATCAATCCTCGTGGGAACGATATCTTACTTATCACTTTATTACTTGTGCGACTAGTATACTTGCTAGTTTCGAACGCATCAAGTTTTTGGCGCCGTTGCCGGGGATTGATTTTCTAATCGATTTGTTATTTTGTTTTCATTGTTGATTCATATTTTCTTTGTTTTTCTTTTCTGATTGTTTGTGTTTAGACAACATGGCAGTAAACTTCTATCAATTCAGTAGCGGATTTGAGCCACAAGTACCATGGAGAGTAAATGAGGTAAGCACTCCGAACATTGAACAACAACTTTCTGAGCTAACCTCTCTTGTGGAAAACATGGCTGTAGGATATATGCAAAAACCTTATGCATGTGGGGTATATTCTACCATGGAGCATCCAATCGACATGTATCCAACTTTGCAAGGAGATATGGAACAAGCCAATGCCATGGATGGATTTCCAGGACAAACAAGGAAATGGTATGATCCCTTCTCTAACACTTACAATGCTGGATGGGAAGACCACCCTAATTTCAGTTACTGGAATCATCAACCAATCGCCCCAAATGCCATACCAAATCGGCCACAGGAAGGTTTAATCACCTAGAGTTCAGGCAACCATTTCAGCCATGCAACTACACCAATGCCACATCCAGCCACAACCAGCTTCAAAAACTCAGGTATTCCTCAAGATATTGTTTAATGCACTTGCACTAACACAATGCAATTCAGCAAGAACTGGGGCAGTATCCAAAATCTCGCAAATCAAATGGGACAATTGGCTACTAGCATGAGCAAATTCGAGGGCCAATGCTCAGAAAAATTATCTTCTCAAATGGTGATCAATCCAAGAGAGAATGATTGTGTGATAACTTTGCGAAGTGGAGAGCAAATTCGAAATGGAGAGCAAATGCAAACTGGGGCAAGTATCCAAAACCTGACAAAGAAATCACAAACTGATGAAGGAGATGACACCACTTCCACCATGAATAACACATCATCTTCTAAGGTCGATCTTGAAACTCAAATTCCTTCTTATGTTACTCCTCCACCATTTCCTAGCAGATTTGCAAAATCAAAGAAGGAGGAACAAGAACAAGAAATCCTGGAAACTTCTCACAAAATCGAGGTAAATATACCACTTCTGGATGCTATCGAGCAAGTACCTCGTTGTACAAAATTTCTCAAGGAGTTATGCACCAACAAGAGAAAGTTGAAGGGAAATGAGAAAGTAAGTGTGGGGGAAAATGTTTCAGCTATTCTACAAAGAAAAATTTCTCCGAAATGCAAAGATCCAGGTACGTTCACCATTCCATGCACCATTGGTAAAACAAAGTTTGAAAGAGCTATGTTAGATTTAGGAGCATCTATTAATGTCATGCCATATTCTATTTATGCTTCTTTAAATCGTGGACCTTTTGCGAAAACTGGTATTACCATTCAACTTGCTGTTCATTTTAATGCATATCCCAAAAGAGTTGTGGAAGATGTGCTTGTGCAGGTGAATCAATTGGTTTTCCCAGCAAACTTCTATGTCCTTGAAATAGAGAATGAGACATCTCCTAATCCAACTCCGATTCTTTTAGGGAGACCATTCTCGAAAACTATTAGAACCAAGATTGATGTTCATGATGGCACTCTCATCATAGAGTTTGATGGCAAAGTGATCCGTTTCAATAATTTCGAGGCAATGAGGTACCCTAGTGACTTGCATTCTGTTTTTGCAGTTGACATTATTGATTCTTTGCTACAACAATGTTTTGAGTTAACTGGCAAGGATGGATTGGAAATGGCTATTAGTGAGCACATAGGGACAGAAAATTTCAAAGAACCAAGAAGGTTGATACAAGTGTCCGAAGAAATGGAGGAAGCTATGGCATGCTTAGATGAGACTATAGCTATAATCACAAACAGGTATGATGTTTCGTACATTGAATTGCCTTTATCTAATGAGAAACTTCTTCCTTCTGTTATGAAAGCCAATACCTTGGAGCTTAAGCTACTTCCAGATTATTTGAGGCATGTGTTTTTGGGTGAGAATGATTTTTTGCCAGTTATAATAGAAATGGGCCTTGCATCACTACAAGAAGAGAAACTCGTCCAAGTACTTAAAGATCACAAAATAACTATTGGGTGGACGATTGCTAACATCCAAGGCCCAGCCATATGGGTGCACAATTTCTTGTGGAAAGAAGGATCCAAGCCCACTAGTGAAGCACATCGAAGATTGGATCCTCCCATGATGGAACCCACGTCGGGCTGAGGACGTTAAACCAAGCGCTTATTGGGAGGCAACCCAATATTTTTTGAAAAAAAAAGAAAAGAAAAATAAAATAAGGAATAATGATCAATTTTTATGTCTCGAGGAGATTCCTTTCGTAGACCATCAAATTGACCAGGTTTTATCTCTCTTTGCCATCTGTCTTATTTGTTTTTATATTTTTTTACTTTTTTTTACTTTTGTTTGATATCGTGTTGTTATCTCTTTTATGTATCTTTAGTTTCGTTTTTGCTCTTTTCTTTTCCTTTGTTTTGTTTAATTTGATTATTCCGTACTTCGAACTCATTTATGCAACAGCTTGAGGAAGCACCGAAACAAGAATTGAAGCCATTGCTTGAAGGTTTGAAGCGTGCATATCTTGGAGAAGAATAGACTCAAACAGATTACTGGTAATATCTTTCCTTTTCTCCTCTTCAATGGATGCCGATATCTTTCTTTCGAACCTTCGTAAATATTTCCCTTCACTTGCTCAAAATACTGTGTCCAAAATTTATAAAGTACGGATGACTAGACTTTGGGCGTTGATGCTCCTAAATGTGCCTGCTGATATCCGATGGCTTATCGAAGACAAGGTGAGATTGTCCGGTGAGCCGGACATTAATCTCGCAAAATACATGCCTGGTCTAGGAAAGAGCTACTACGCCAAGAGGCGAAGAGCGAAAAGGTTACAAGTATGTTATAAATGTGCTAGATAGAATTGTAACCAGACTTGTCGTTCATTAGGTTTTGTGTCCAGGAATAGAGAAGATAAACTTTCATTTATTAAGAATGGTTTAAGTAATGAGTCGCTGGATAATGTTTTGTTAACTCTCGAGTCACATTCTTGTGGACTTGTTCAGCGTGAATTGCTTAATCTATGGACACAATTTCGTGATGAATTGCAGTGTTATAGTCAGGGAATCTGACTAAAAACGACCCTGTTTGCCAGTTTATAAGAAAACTGGATGGGAAGCAAATCCCCGACTCATAGAAGGCGTTTCAGCCGTTACTGGACGTAAAACCAGAGGAAGATGTGAGCCACAATCACAACTACTTGTATATTTTGAATGTGTGTTGTTGTTGTCGAATTTTATTTCTTTCTTGTTTCGTTTGATCTGATTATCAATGTTGTTTTTGTGTTGTTGTTGTTTGTTGATTTTGTTTGTTTTAATTTCAAGTTTTCTTTTTGACAAACCATATGACTACCCTATGGCATAAGTACACGTGGGAGACAAGTGTGGAGGTTTTGTCAACCTCCACCGAAAGTGTATCTCCATTTTTTATGCTTCACGTGGGAGACAAGTGTGGGGGTTTTGTCAACCCCCGCCGAAAGTGTATCTCCATTTTCCATGCTTCACGTGGGAGACAAGTGTGTAGGTTTTGTCAAACCTCGCCGAAAGCATATCTCATTTTTTCAAATCTTGGGGCGATAAATCTGCATCGAGCAACCCCCACCGAAATTATGTCCCCATGTGTCAAATTTGAGAGTTTTACGTGTGTATATATCCATTTTCCATATTCTCAAATGTCATTTTATAACCTGTCTTGCACTTGAATCGCATAATACCTAACGTACATCATTGTCTTGCACAAGTTTAGAGCACTTTTAGAAATGGAGAAAACACCAATTCGGCGATTCCAAAATATATGCGTATTTTGTGGATCGCAATTTGGTAAAGATGGAGAGGTTACAACAGCAGCTCTTGATCTTGGTAGGACATTAGCTGCGAGGGGTATTCATTTGATTTATGGAGGGGGTAGTCTTGGGTTAATGGGGTGTGTGTCGACAGCTTCATCCTTAGGAGGAAGCAAAGTTCTCGGCATTATCCCTAAACCATTAGCTGTACGAGATATCGTAGGCAACACCAGGGGGGAAGAGTTACAGGTTTCTAGTATGCATGAGCGTATTGCACATATGATCATTAAATCTGATGCATTTATAGCTTTGCCCGGTGGTTATGGTACATTAGAGGAGATATTTCAAATCACCTCTTGGGCACAGCTAAACATCCATCGGAAACCCATTGGTTTGTTAAATGTTAATAATTTTTTTGATGGTTTGTTGTCCTTTCTTGATCAAGCTGTAGAAAAAAATTTCATCTCACCGTCAGCAAGGCAAATGCTGGTTACAGCTTCAACTGCAGGAGAGTTAATTGACAAACTACAAGAATTCGTCTATTCACCTGATCCAACAATGGCTCGGATAAATTGGTTTGGAGAAGGCAACAAAAGGCGTCAACTGGATTTAACCCTCCATCTGTAATCTCTATTTGCTGGTTTGCTTCGTTTTTGTTTGCTTTCTTTTTAGTGTGTTTATTTGAGATTTTTCATGTCGTTTCTTTTGAGCTTTTTCAGGTTATTTCTTTCGTCCCAGGTAATATTTTCTAATCTCGGTTTTTAGAGTGGTGGCTTAAAAAGTTCAAGTTCTCTTGAAACGCATTCTGGATTTCTTTAATCCATAATGGCTGAATAAGGAGGCTAACTTCTAAACTTTTTAGACCCATTCTAACTGACTTGTTTGTGTTTGCTGATTTGTTGGACTTTATTATTTTTTGAGTAAGTTTAGTTTTATGTAATTTCGAGTTGTTGTGTGTTTTTGTCTTTATCAGTTTCGATTCGAAAAAAACATTGTGGAAAAACCTGAGAATGGCAGAATATGGGGTTTTCTTAACTCTTGAAACGCATTCTCTCTCAATAAATATGTAGTTTGTTTATTTCATGTTGTTTGAAGTGTCTTGTTTCTTGTTTTGTTCTTTCATAATAAAGGTATATAGGCTGGAAACCTTAAGTCTGCGGGCTACTGGTCCTAAGGATTGTTGAAATATACAATCTTGACTCAGGTGTAACAACGCCACGTACCTCTTTTCTTGCATTTTGTGGGTCGATGATAAGATAATGATTGAATTAAGAATAACTCTTGGAAAATGATAAATGATGCATGGATCTGTGTGCTTGAAATGTTTATTGGTTTTCGCTTTGCTTTTGATTCCTTGCGCAACATTGAGCACTGAGCTATTATCACTGAGTTATTTGTTCACTTAGAGAAAGTTTATGTAATTTAAATGTTTCTTCAGATTTCAATGAATTCTAGAACTTGTTTGATGGTCACTCGAGGCGAAATCCTAGATGTGCAACATTGGGGAAATGATTTAGGCCATCTTTGGACCGTTTGAGCCTTAATAGCCAACCTTGATAGAAATTGATCTCTAGTTACCCCTTTGAGCCTCTGTAAGCCTTTTTCTTTGTTAACTCACTAAAAGATTTCCTAACCTAAAATGAATTTGTTCCAAACAGTTTATCCCTTACCTATGAGCATGTAGATCATTCACAATTAAATTATGAGCTATGTTCTGGTTTTGGGAAGTTAGAGGAGGTTGGGATGTGTCATGAGCAATGCTAGTGAGTTCTATTATGTTTGTAAAAAAAAAAAGAAAAAAAAAAGACAATATGTACTTGTCGTCCATGTACTTACACATTGAGGACAATGTGTTGTTTAAGTGTGGGGGAGGGGAAGTGTAATAAAATAAAAAAAAAGACATAAAAAGAAATAAAAAAAAGAAAAAAAAGAAGAAGAATAAGAGATCTATACCCTTAAGTGTTCTTAAAAAGAATGAAACAACAAAGTGTGGGGGTGTAGTTTTCTTTTCTTTTGTGCAAAAAAAAAAAGATTGAGTGTTCTAAATAAGTTTGGGGGAGTAACCTGGTGAATTGAAATGAAGTTGTGTTATAGGGTTGAGCTCTACATAGTCTTGAATGATTATGTGTTTGTGGGTGATTTGAGCCAAATTATTATCCTTTATCATACCTTCACCCAAGCCAAACGTTACAAGCTTAATAAAGTCCTACTTGATCCTTGGTGTTGTGCATGTCTACATTAGTGGAGAGTGACTTGAAAAGCAGGCCTATGGAGTTCATTTATACACACATCTTCAATATTAAATATGATTCATTTTTATGCATAAACTCATCCGGGTTACAAGTGATTAGGTGAGAATGGCTCTACACACACACACTTGAGGAATTGAAGTGAAGCGAAACTAATCTTTGAGATAAAATTCTTGATCAAGTGCATTATTTTGAAGTTTTCCTTGGGTTATAATTAAGTACAATCTTTGAGGCCTATTTGCAAGTTGAAGCATTTGTGTGTTTTAATTTTTCTTGGATTCTGTTTCGGTTTAGTTTTGTTTCATATCGTTGTACTTGCTCGAGACTAGCAAAGTTTAAGTGTGGGGGAATTTGATAGGTGTCTAATTATATATCATTTTCATATTAATTCGTCCATGTTTCTTTGCTATATTCCTTGGTATTTTTATGTTTTGTGTGGTTTTGATGTTTGTAGGAGTTTTGGAGCAACTTGCACAAAAATGGAGTAAAACCCTTCATTTTCACCTCTGCTAGTCAACCATCTTCTCGGATTTAATTGTATTGAAATACAATGAATCCGATGACATATCATATACCGTTGAAAAGCTCTCGAAGTCTACTTTTTGGAGAAATTTACGGTTTATGAATCCATTCAGTGTACCGAAAGCTGTAATCAAAACAGTGTGAGAAGTGTAGAAATGTAATTCCACTCATCACTGTAGCATGTATAATACGGGACACTGTAGCACGTTACTGTAGCAGAGTATTTAAACACATTTTAGGGTTTTATTTTCACAACTTGAAGAGGGGAGAACGTGGTAGAGGCTGCAGCTCTGGAATTCTTTCATCTCTTGGAGTTCTTGAAGGAGAAAGGAAGCTTGGAAAGAGGAAGAACTACAATCCAAAGAGAATTACATCAAATTTGCTAAGTTTTTCCCTTCCCTTTCATTTTCTGGAATGTCTCCATGTTGTATTGTATTTACCACGTTCTTAAACATGTGTAACTGAATCTGAATTGGTTGAGGGTGATTTCAAAGCCTTTGATATGGTTTTTGTGAATTGATTGTGCAAGGAATTGTTATCCAATTCTCTAATTGAAGTTGCTTGTATTTTCCCATGTTTAATGCTTATGATTGCTTGCTGATTGTATTTGGGTGGCCAACTGAATATAATCTGGATATTGTCTATTGCTAGACTAGAAATCTTGATCCGTAATTGTCTTGAATTTCTAATCATTAGTAGCAAAATTGTGATCAGAGATTACAATTGGAGAATATAACCTAAGTTAAATAATCCGAGCTTGTGTGTTTATTGCTTAGATCAACCTGTCTTTCTTTTCATAATGCATCCATTGAATTAAATTTAGAGAGCTTGTTCTAGGTTGTTTAATGGATAGAGATTAAGTAAAGAGCCTATTTTATTTAACAACAAAGTAAGGAAAGATTGGGATAACAGAGCTTGTTGTTATCTACGGTTGATAACTTCAATGCTGTAATTGGATGACAATTCTACGATTAATTCACAAATCCATATCTTGTGGTAGAGAAGGATCCTTAACCAGCTTTCTCCCATTGATTTTTCATTCAAATTTACTTTCTGTTTTGTTATTCTTTACTTGCATTCTTATTTCATTTAGTAAAGCATTCAACAAAAATCCCCCCTGTTTAGTTTATTGTTGCTGGAAATAACAAATTCAATTAGAATCAATCGTCGTGGGAACGATATCTTACTTATCACTTTATTACTTGTGCGACTAGTATACTTGCTAGGTTCGAACGCATCAATAGCTTGCAGTCACAACAATCACAACAGCATGCAGAGGTTCTAATTGACCCAGCAATGAGTGATGATGAAGAAATTCCAATTGGAACAATAAGAGACAAGATCTAACCCAAGTTCAACAAGTTTCTCACTGATGAAATGAAGAAAAATTTTCAGAAATACACATAAAAAAGGAAGTTATAGATTGAAAGGCCTATGAATGATGCAGATTTCAACATATATGGCCTGGATGAGCTTTTTGAGTCTATCTACTGGACCAAAATGGTCAACAATTTTTTATCTCCTGTTAAGATTTGCATTCAAGAGTTTTATTCTAATATACCTGAGTCAATCGATAATCCGAAAAGCTTTTATTATCACGAGGTATATCGTTGAGGTAGATTGCTAAAGTTTTCTCCTAATATGATTATCACATTCTTTGATATACGTATTGGGACTTTATACTCTATTCATGATGATTTTGTTATGGAAGATGTAATTAAAGAGTTAACTGATTGTGATAATCTGACTTGGAATTCAAAAGATGGATTAATCAATAATATCTTACTAAGAAGTATAGGGTTTTACATAAAATAGCTCAATTTGATTGGTTCCCTTCAACCCATCAAAATCAAGTTAGAGATGATAGGGTGAAGTTTCTATTCTGTTTAGGCATCAATAGACCAATTAATTTGGGTTTATGGATATATAGAATGATAGTTCAGATTACACCTTACAAATCTGATTATCACTTGCTTGTGTTTTCTTGTTTTTATTAAAGGAATTTTGGGTTAAAATGGTGTTCTTATAAGTTCTAAAGAGGCATATGAGATTATGCCTAAGCCTATCACAAAAGGATTCTTATCTAGATTGCATGACAAAACCAATTTGCCTAATATCCTCAACCAAGAACAAGGTGGGTAAAAAAAAAATCCAATAAGCAATGTAGAAGAACAACTTGTATTAATCAATGTTGCTTTAGCTGATATACAAGATATCAAGGGTATCAAAGAAAAGCAATCTGAGTTAGAGAATAAGCTTGATGGAAGAGGAACTGTAGATGAACAACCTCAAATGCCACCTGATGAGACAATGGAAGAGCATCCAGAGGTGTCTAGGCAAGAGGAGGAACATGTTGATCGTAATGTTGAACAGACTGCTATTATGATAGACAAGACAACAAAGAAAAAGAAGAAGAAAAAGGAAGAAAAGAAGAAAGCCAAAGGCACTGAGCTGAAGAAACAAAAAAAAAAAAGATCAAGATTGCTAAGAAAAAGGCTTCCCAGAAGCAAGTTGCTATAGAGCAAGCTCATGTTCAAACCACAGACGAACCAACATAAGAGGAATAGGCTCCTCATGTTCCTACTCCAAAGCATACTCCACCACATCATGCAGAATCTACACATGAACTGGCCTCTAAACCAAAGAAAGAAGTAGAGCAGATTCCACCTAAACTTATAGCTGAATCACTCATGGGGTTGTCTCACAATGTTGAAACTAATGCTGAAAAACTTGACAAAGCTATCTGCAAGATTGTGACAGAAGTCATTGCATCTTATTCTCATACAACAGCACAACAGGACACTCCAACAGTTTATAAGCAGACTACTCCATCTACCAAGGATAAACGGTTCAAGACCATAGCTAAGAGATCCACGAAAAGGCCTGGACTACCACCCAAACTGTCTGTCCACAAGACTAAACTGATTTCATATCAGTTTTTTGAATTTTGTTTTTTTTTTTTACTTTCTATTCTATGTTTATGTCTGGAACTTGTTCTCAAACCAAGGGGGCGAAGATATGGTCTTTGAATTTATTTTATTTGTGTTTGGGGAGAAGTTTTTAGTCAGGGGGGAGTAATTATTTTTGCTCTGATTTGCTTATTATGCTTTGATTTGCAGGAACTAATCTTTTTGTAGGATTTAAATTGTTTGCACTGTTTTTGCTTAGTTCTGATTTTCTTGTAGAAGTTTATTTGATTTTAGTTCATCAGCTCTAACTATTTTGATGTATCTTTAGCTCTGATTATTTTACTTGGAGGTTATTTGCTATGTTAGTCACATTAGCTTTGAAATGACTTTATTTGCAAGTTTTTTTATTTCAGTCATTTTTCTGTTATGAGTGTTCTTGTTATGTGTCTGATAAATGACAATTAGTTTTTACTATTATGCTGATACTTTTAGTTATCTATGATATATTTGTTTTCAGTTGCATTAGACATTTTTTTACATACTGATCAATCCTTCAGAAACTGGATTGATGTTTTCATCACAAGTTTTCAAAAAGAGGGAAATTGTTAGTGTCAAATGTGACACCTTAGCATGTGCTATGCATATAATTGATTTTAGACAAACTTGTAATTAAAACATTGGTTTATATTCTTTCTTATTTTACTATTTCTAGAAGTCTTCATTAAGAAGTATTTTATTCATATTGAATATCCCTTATTAGATTAAGAAAATATTTTAATATCCTGGTTTACTTAGGAGTTTATTTATATCACTTCTTATATTTTCTGTTGATATCATATACTTACTATTTTAGTTTGATTAAGATTTTACAAGATATTGATGAAAAGGATAACTGAACTTCGCACTATATATAATATTATTTCCTATAACTTATATGTAGTGGTTGTATCGCATTTCAAGATATTGAGGAGAGCTTCAACGCCAAAATTAAAATGTGTCTTTGATTATATTTTATGAGAGTTATTTATGTATGAGAGAACTTGCGAGTTGCGTGTTTATGTAATTCGGTATCAGACATCGTTATTATATATTACTTAACAGTGTGTTGTTAAGTTATCAACAACAGAGAGTGAACAGTATCACTAGATTTTAAGAGTTAGGATTTTGTTTTACAAAGAGTAGATCAGTGTGTGAGATTGAGTCAGCATTATAAATGTACCTAAAGATTGTACAAACAAAAACTTAGTAAATTGTAGCTCTAAGCTATTCGTGGATGTAAGTTTTTATAACCGAACCACGTAAATCTCATATGTCATTTTATATTACAGTATTCTATTTTATTATATATAACTGATTCATACTTTCAAATCTCACATTAAGAATGAATGAATAAGTGGTTTTACACCTGTCAAATTTAGGTTGTTGAGATTTATTAAATAAACTTAAATTTGTGTAAGTAATTATTTATTTATTTTTAATTATTGGTATTCAAGTGAGAATCAATTAAAGGTGGCAACTCATATTTGCGTGTTATATTCATGTTGTATCATAATACAAACTAATGAAACTTTGGCTAACACGGATTCGACACATTTAATTATTTGTGTCAAGATATGAAATATGAATACAACATTTTTATTAAATGTGTTATCACGGGTTATTATTTGTCATATTTAACTCACATGATTTACTTAATTATTTAACATATTTATGCTTAATTAATCATATTCTCTATATTTATATCAATTCAAATTATTATAAAAATATAAATAGTATAAAAAAATAAAACCATTCTAATTTATTATTATACAAGTTAATTTACTTCATAATATAAAATTTTCATATTCATAATATATATATTACAAGTAGGTAATAATTTATATCATTAAATGAGTTTGTAAGTTAATGATTGAGATAACATGTTTAATGATTCGTATCATTAAATAGATTGGTGTGTTGAACACTCTCAACAAGAGCCCGACATATTTTTAATCATGTCAAGTATTTTAATACTAACGCAATCCAATTAACAATCGTGTCAATACTAATCTATGAATTTCATGTCTTGTTGGTGTCTCGTTTCAAAAATTGCCGCCCCTATAATCAATTGATGGTTCTTTATTCAATTTTTAGGTATTCTCAAAAATAACGAATTATTGATATTTATTCTTTTTTCTTTTACTGCATAAAAAAGTACTAGTTTAGAATTTCTTCAAAATTAGGGTGCTTTCAACAGCATAGAAAAACCTTTTATTTTCACTCATCCTTAAACACAAACCATTAATTAACTAAAAAATAGAACATCTTGTGTTTCCCAAGGGACAAAATTACAATTTAATTAATTAAATTAGAAAGGTAGAATAATACGACATTATTTATGCGACAAACACATAACTAAACCAACACTTTGTACAAGTAAGTAACACATAACAACGGTGTCTAACACTAAATTACATAAACACTTAACCTGCAAGTTCTTTCAAGTGTATAATAACTCAGACAGACCTAATCAACAATTCATGTACGATTACAACCTCTCATACATGAATAAAATACTCATAACATCAAATCAATGAAGCATTCTAATTTGTGTTGAAGTTCTCCTTTCAATTCCTGGAATGCTGAGACATAAACTCACTCAACCAACTAATTATATATTATGTAAACATAACAATATATATAGTGGAAAGTTTGAACGAAATCTCCTTAGATTCCTGTAAAAATCCTAATCAAACTCTCATTAGGATAAAGACAAATATAATAGGAAATGATATAATTAACTCCTAAAGGAATTAGGACACAAATAAATATTCTCCTATTTTTACTAGGATACATTAAATAATGTCCTATTCTAAGAAGATATTGATTATGAATCAAATACTTCCTAAAATATACTTCTAGAAACAGTAAAATAAGAAACAATATAATATCCTTGTTCGATCACAAGTTGGACAAAAATAATATATGCATGGCACATGCACATTGACACCAACAATCTCTCCCTTTTTGGCAACTTGTGATGAAAACACCAAACTGTTTCTGATCAAGAACTATCACATAAAGATAAGTCAGATATAATTATAAGCAATCATGATTTATCAAACAGAAATATCACGCCTAAAGAAATAACAATAGTATGCAGTTACAGAACACATAACAGAACAATGTCTGAATGTGTATATCCTGCAAAAATAACACAAAGTGATGTTGACAAACTTGTCAAACAACACTTCGACTAAATCATGATCAAAGCAATAGAAATACCTCAAATGAGATAGGCAGATGAGAACACATGACACAGAAAAAAACAAGTTAAAAACATAAGACATAAAATAGTTTAAATGCATACAAAGCATAAAAATGCCTTACTCCCCCTCTCCTTACATATTGCCCCGGAGGAGATCATTAAAATATCATAATTATAAAAAAAATAGAACAGTTCAAAAACAAAACAGAATAGAAAACATTTATATCAAAAAACAAACTCCTTCTCCCCCTTAATTTCAGAACAAGTTCCAAAAAACTATCGAAGTTGTGGAGACTTGTGAACAGGTAGGAAAGAAGAACTACCAGAGCGCTTCTTGAACCTCCCAACCTTCACTTTGTACCTCTTCCTAGTAGTAGTGGGTGTAGGCTATTCAGAGGGCACAGGAGCATGCTGTGCTTCAGTTGTCTCAGAGGAAGTGACAGTGACTTCAGCTATAATTTTGTAAAGCTCCTTATCAAGTCGTTTAGTACTGGTTTCTGTTGTTTGCAACTCAACAGTAGGTTATTGAGAAGGTACCAGTGACACTTCTATAAGACTAGGTGGTAGTGGTGTGGTTGGTGCAGTTGTGTCTGCTACAGATGAGGGTTCATGAATGTGTTCTGCAGGTGGTGTGGTTGTGGCTTCATGTGGTGGTGATTGAGTTGATGGTGGAGAGTTATGATGCTCTACTTTAGAGACTAGAGAAACATGGAGTTCTTCCTCAGCAAGTGGTGAAGGCAATGTCATTTCGGTTTCTGCTTTTGTTGGTTCATCTGACAATGACTCATCCCTCAGTTCTGGAGCTGCTGATTCAATTTTCTTCTTCCTCTTGTTAGATGTTTTCTTTACTATTTTAACCTTTTTCTTTCCTTTCAACTCAGTTCCTTTTGATGTCTTCTTGAATATCTTTTTCTTCAACTTCTTTTCTGTTGTCATGTCTATATCAACAACAGGTTGTTTAGCTTGATATTTTGTAGGTATTGGCTCAGTTGCTTCAGGCAATGGTGCATCTGTATCTGTATGTGCTCAGTTGATTTCTCAGGAACCACATTGTCAGTTTCTATGGGATGTGGTTCTTCTGCAGTACCAGATTGTCCTGCAAGCTTGGCTTTCAAAACAGATTATTTTGCTTTGATGTCTTTAAGATCATGCACAATATCAGTCAAGACAAAATTTATCAAAGCAAGTTGTTCTTCTACATTGCTCATGGGATTTTTTCAGACTCTCCTTGGTTTTGGTTCAGGCACAGGCAGATCAGTTTTATCATGCAAGCGATGCAGAAAACCTTTGGTGATTGACTTGGACAAAATCTCAGTGTGTTCTTTAGGATTTATAGGGATTCCATTTTTTACCGTACGAGTCCAGTATATAGACTCAGGAAGCTCACTCAACCCATAGTTGTTAAAGTCTGTCAGCTTCACAGGCCTTTCTATCTACAATTTCCTTTTTGAAGTGTACTTCGAGAATTTCTGCTTGACGGATGCTATGAGGAATTTGTTGAACTTCGGCTTCACCTTGTCTTTCATCTTCTTGATGGAATCAATTCGTCTTCGCTCATAGTAGGATCAATCAGGATCTCTACATGAGGCTGTTACGAATGAGACGATTATACATTGTTGCTACTGTTGTAACCAGAGTTGGTTTGAGAAGATAAGGAACTATTGATCTTTGAAGAACTAAAGGTGGTTGCCATTGTCAGGGTTTCAAATCTGCAAAAGATTTCTCAGATTAGAGAGAAGCAAGATGAGAAAGAGTGGTAGAACTATTGATTGGGTATAGTATGAACAGGAGAAGCCCTAACCGCTTTCGTAATATACTTGGCTGAATTTTTAAAATATTTTTGTTCCCCACAAAAATTAATTTTAAAACCCTTTCCAAAATTGCTTAATAAATATCATTAATGAATAAGAATTCAAAATTTGATTTCCATTAGAATAAGGAATTCTAATAGAGTTTAGGATTCCTGCCACTGAATTTTCTCCCCTCAATTCAATAAAGCTGACATTGCATTTTGACACATAGACACACAAGATAAGTCAAATTTCAGATAGGCACAAAGAGCATCGTATGATATAAAAAAATAACAGAAAATAGTTAAAGTTAACATAACAACAATATCTGAACATCATATGAATCATTCTAAGACAACATATTTTAGAGCTGTTAATTATTTTCACATGAAAGCTATCTTTTCAATTGATTGAGATGTCAAAAATATTATTTTGACATATTTCTTAGATACCCTGAGGTTACTTTCAATGATGGCTTTCACACATCATATATTGGTAGCCCTCTCTATATTTTTTCATTTTAAACCAGTATCTTGTCATTCACACAATTTTTATATTACAGCTCACACATGCTAAATTAGAAGAAAACTTATGATATTACAGATACAATCAACGTAACAGGAAGCAGTGTTTATTCAGATAACTGACAGATGCCTAAAGCCTTTCTTAGATTTTCAAATCTTGTTGTATCTAATGCCTTAGTGAACAAGTAAGCCAATTGTTTATCAATGGAGATATGTTCAATGTATATCACCTTGGACTCTACAAGTTGCCTTATAAAATGGTATCTTATGTCAATGTGTTTTGTTCTAGAATGCTGAATAGGATTTTTCGAAATGTTTGTAGCACTAGTATTATCATAAAACACAGTTATGGGTTTTTATTCAATACCATAATCACTCAACATTTGCTTCATCTATAGTAGTTGTGTGTAACAACTTCCTGCTGCTATGTATTCAGCTTCAGCAATAGACAAAGAAATAGAATTTTGCTTTTTGTTGTACCAAGAAACCAAGTTAATACCAAGATAAAAACACCATCTTGATGTGTTTTTTCTATCATCTGCATTTCCTGCCCAGTCAGCATTACTAAACCCTACAAGATAATAATTTGTTTCTTTAGAAAACCATATACCATAATCATGTGTTTTATGTACATACCTGATGATTCTCTTAGCTGCTGCCAGATGTGATTCTTTAGGATTTGCTTGAAATCTTGCACAAAATTTCACACTCAAGCACAAGTCTAGTCTGCTTGCTGTGAGGTATAACAGGCTGCCAATAATGCTTCTGTACAAATTTGCATCAACATATTTTTCTGCATTGTCTTTTGAAAGTTTAAGGTTAGTACTGATAGGAGTTTTTATTGGTTTTGCATTCTCAAGCCCAAATTTCTTTACAAGATTTTTAGCATATTTTGATTGAGATATGAATATCCCATCATTCATTTTCTTAACCTACAATTCAAGAAAGAAATTTAATTCTCTTACCATGCTTATCTCAAACTCTTCCTGCATTAACTTAACAAACTCATTAGTTTTGTTTTTGTTAGTTGATCCAAAAACAATGTCATCAACATATATTTGAGCAACAATAAAATAGTTAGATGCATGTTTGATAAACAAAGTTTTATCATTGCTGCCTCTTCTATAACCTCTGTTGATTAAAAAATTTGTCAACCTTTCATACCAAGCTCTAGGAGCTTGTTTCAATCCATACAAAGCTTTATGCAATTTGTACACAAAATCAGGATGTTTAGGATCTTCAAAACCCTTAGGCTGTTCAACAAACACTTCTTCATTGAGATAGCCATTTAAAAATATTGTTTTAATATCCATTGGGTACAATTTAAAATCAAGCAAACATCAATTGCATGTAGTAATCTGATTGATTCAAGTCTAGCTACTGGTGCAAAGGTTTCATCGAAGTCTATGCCTTCTATTTGAGTGTAACCTTGTGCTACTAGCCTAGCCTTATTTCTTACTACTTGACCACTTTCATCAGTTTTATTTTTGAATATCCATTTTGTTCTAATGATATTTGCATTTTTTGGCCTAGGAACTAATTCTCATACTTCATTTCTTTTAAACTTATTAAGTTCATCTTGCATTGCCTGAATCCAAACATTTTCTTTTAAAGCTTCTTTCACATTTTTTGGTTCAACTAATGAAACATAACATGCAAACCTCACCTGATTCCTTACCTTGCTCCTGGTTTTTATCATGCCATCTGGTGTTCCAATGATAGAGCCGGTTAGATACGCCTTCTGAATCCAAGTGGGTGGATCTTTTTTTTCATCTTCATTCATGATTGAGTTTTTGTTCAGATCTGAGTTGTCAGTTATCATGGTTGTGTCTGATGTAACAGTAGTTGTTTCCTCTTTCATAACTGAATCATCTTTATTACTATTGCTATCAGAATCTGATTTTTCTGTATTTTCTGTAAAGGTTGTTATGCTTTCCTCTTATGAGTATTCTACATAATCATCCAGATCATCAAAGACTACATTTGTAGATTCCATGACTGCCTCAGTTCAAAGATTGTAAACTCGAAATGCTTTGCTGTTTTGTGCATATCTCGCAAAAACTCCTTTATCTAATTTACCTAACTGTTCTCTATTATTTAAGATGTAACACCTGCATCCAAAAATGTGAAAATATTTCAAATTAGGTTTTCTACCTTTCAAAATTTTATAAGGTGTCTAGTTAGTGCCAGGTCCTAGAAAAACTCTATTTGAAATATAACAAGCAGTGCTTATTGCTTCAGCCCATAGCCTTTTGGTCAACTTCTTGCTATTGAGCATCACTATAGCCATCTCTAAGAGTTCTACTCTTCCTATCCACAATGCCATTTTGTTCAGGAGTTTTGGGAGCTGAGAATTCATGTTCAATTCTATGATATTTGCAAAAGTCAGCATAGCTAACATTTTCAAACTCCTTGCCATGATCACTTCTTATTCTCACTATCCTGCCAATATTCTTATTTTGCTCATTTTCAAGCTTAACACAAATATTCCTGAAAACTTCAAAAATGTCAGATTTTTCTTTAATAAAATCAACCCAATATATCTAGAAAAGTCATCCACACAAACAAATATGTATCTCTTACTTGTAATGCTTTCAATTTGCATGGGACCCATAAGATCCATGTGAAGCAAATCAAGTATTTTTTATGTGCTAAGATGTGGAATGGATTTGTGTGAACTTCTAATTTGTTTTCCCATTTGACATGGTCCACAAAATTCATTTACATAGTTATCAAATTTAGGAACTTCTTTTACAGCACCTAACTTAGTCAATCTAACCAAGTCCTTGTAATTTAAGTGTCCTAACTTTTGATACCACAATTCCAAATTTGAAATCTTAGCTTGAAATGCAATATTTACCAAATAACAATTATCTGAAGATCTCTTTCCTTCTAAAATGTATTTTCCAAAATTATCTAAGACCTTTTTGTGTGAAATTAACAATATATTTGTCATCACATATCTGACTAATACTAATTAGATTAGCTTTCAAACCTTCAACTAGTAAGACATTTTTGGAAGTTGGGTAGGCCTTTGACATTCAAAGTGCCTTTGCCAATTATCTTACTTTTACTCCATCTCCATAAGTGACATTTTCTTCCCTACATGCTTGAAAATTTTTCAAAAACTGTTTATTTTTAGTCATATGTCTGGAACAACCATTGTCAAAATATCACAAATCGTTAGAAGAATGTTTAAGAGCAGTAAGAGCAACATTGCATCCTGTCTTCTCTTTCTTAACCCACTGCAGTTGTGACTTTGGTAACAGTTTGAACTGTTTTGATCTTTTATGCAAAGGATTCAACAATTTAAAGCATCTAAGCCTAACATGTCCTTTTTTACCACAAAAATAACAAAGTAGAATAAATTTTCTTACCTTTTCAGGACTGGATTTGAAAAAGCTCAGAGGAGAAACAAATGTTTCATTGCTTTTTGAACTAGGACTTGACCATTTTGAGTTAGGTTCAAAATTTTTACCTGATGTTGAAGCTTTTACAACTACTGTTGTTGAAGAGGATGCAACATTACCTTCGGTATAGCCCAATCCATGTTTGTTGGAGTTGTCTCTTCCAAGACTCAAGACCTGATCAAGTTTAGTTGACCCAATTCTGAGTTGATCAACATATCTCTTGTTCTCAGTCAGTTCTATTGTGATTTTCTCAATATGTGCTGTTTTATCTATCAAAACAATCTCCAGTTCTGTGATACGCTTTTTAGCATATGATTTTTCACATGTCAGTACTTCAATCTCCTTCTTCAAGGTTTTGATTTCTTCCTTCTGATTAAGCCATTCACCATAGAGTGCATTATAAGTCTCTTGCAACTCTTCATGGTATTATGGACCATCTTCTTCACCTGAATGATCAACATTGGTTCTGCAATGTTCTGTTATGTCAATCATAATAGCTTTCCCTTTGTCAGCTGCTGATGCTGTGAATGCAATAAAATTACCATGCATTCTTGATTATCTGAATCAGATTCTGATTCATCACTCCAGGTAGCTATCAAGCCCTTATTTTTCTTCTTGAGATTAGCATTTTTAGACTGAATATACCCATAACTAGAACATTCATAACACTAAATCTATCCTTTCTTATCAGGCTACTTTGATTTCTTCTTGTTATTCTCCTAGTTGAATTTCCTGAACTTGTCTTCATTTGAGTTTGATGGCTTTCCTTGATTCTTTTTCCTAAAATTCTTTTTCATGAACTTGATATAATTTTTTTGTTAGAAAAGCAATCTGTTTAGAATCAGTTTCATCAAGTTCATCATTACTTTCATCATCAGATTTTTTAATTTTAACATTGAATGCAATGTTTTTTCCTTTATGCTTCCTAGTACTCTGATTAATTTCAAAGTTTTGAAGAATGCCAATCAGTTCATCAACTCTCACCTCATCAGTGTTTTTAACTTACTCAATAGCTGAAATTTTAGGTTAAAATTTATCTGGAACAGATCTGATTATTTTGCTAACAATTTCTGCATCAATGAAAGTTTTGCCAAGCATGTATACGGAATTTGTGATGTGACATAACTTAGAGTAAAACCAAAAAATTGACTCAACCTCATATGTCATTAAATTTTCAAATTGAGAATTTAGTCTCATCAATTTAGATTTTTTAACAGATGTAGTACCTTTATGTTTTACCTCAAATATGTCTCAAGCTTTTTTGGCCACTTTGCACCTAGAATTCTGTCCGAAATTATTTAAGTCCAATGCGGCAAAAATTGCATTGAGAGCCTTTGAGTTCTAGCTTGAACGTCTGTATTCTTTATCAATCCATTCCTCCTCAGATTTGGGTTCAGCATCACCAAAAGCATTCAACTTTGTTGACGGTGTCCATCCTTTAAGCACACGGGTCCATGCCCTATCATCAAGAGATTTGATATACATCATCATTCTTACCTTCCAATATGGATAATTACTATCATCAATAATAGATGGTTATGTTCCAGATCCTCCATTGCGAATAAACTCCATTCTTCCAGATCAATATGATTGTTTTCTTCACTTGTCTATCAGTGAACATGCTCTGATATCAATTGTTAGTTCTGGAAGTATGCAGTGATAAGTAATATAATAGTAAACTGTAATGTAAATCGGCACAGGAGGATTTTATTTGGTTTGGTTATAAAACCTACATCCACGGACAACTTTAGAGTTGCAATTCACTAAGTTCTTATTTGTACAATCTTTAGGATCGTTTACAGTGCTGACTCACTCTCATACACTGACTTAATCTTTGTAAAACAAAATCTTACCAAGATCTTAAACTCTAGTGACACTACTTACTTACTCTCTGTTGCAGATAACTTAACAACACATTGTTAAGTAACACATAACAACGATGTCTGACACTGAATTACATAAATACTTAACCCACAAGTTCTCTCAAGTGTATACTAACTTAGACAGACCTAATCAGCAATTCATGTACGATTACAACCTCTCATATATGAATAAAACACTCATAACATCAAATCAATAAAGCATTCTAATTTGCGTTGAAGCTCTCATTTCAATTCCTGGAATGCCGAGACATAGATTCACTTAACCAACTAACTATATATTATGTAAACATAACAATATATATAGTGGGAAGTCTGAATGAAATCTCCTTAGATTCCTGTAAAAATCTTAATCAAACTCTTATTATGATAAAGACAAATATAATAGGAAGTGATATAATTAACTCCTAAAGGAATTAGGACACAAATAAATATTCTCCTATTTTTACTAGGATACATTAAATAATGTCCTATTCTAAGAAGATATTGATTATGAATCAAATACTTCCTAAAATACACTTGTAGAAACAGTAAAATAAAAAACAATATAATATCCTTATTTTATCACAAGTTAGATAAAAATATTATATTCATGACACATACACGTTGACACCAATAAAAATAATAATGATCTATTTGATAATTAAAATTGTTCGATCAATAATCATCTTTTCCTAATTAATATACCATAACCTAATTATATTAAATTGTCACATCATTAGCAACATTTAATAAGATGTGGGGCACCCACCTCATGACCCCAACGGCAATCAATAGCCATTGAAATATGTATGTACCGTTATATATAAAATTATTTCCTTAATTTGATCTTCTTATTATAAAATTAAAGTATATATCTAGATATTATATACAACTTGTCGTTTGATGGAATAATCTGAATCTAATTTGCTGGTTTGATTTTGTATTATTCCTTATGCAATCATATCATCATCGTAAGGCATGTATTTAAATGTTTATTTATTAATAGGAAAAAGGGAATGAAGAGAAGATTGAATGAAAAAGGAGACCAAACTCAATATCTCTGGTTATCTCTACTGTAGCAACTAAGTTTATTAAATTAATACAATCAAATAAGAAATATAAATAACAAATCATTAATCAGTTCATAACAAATAATATATCAATGTGACAGAGAATTTTAATGTAAACTATTATGTAAATGTGGATCTCCACCATTTATGCCAAATTCCAAGGTACATATACTAATATGTATATAATAAAGTACTGTTGGCCTAAATTTTATGATCTATTTGTCACTAAAAAAAATCATCATCAAAATTAATAGTTAAATTTGATCAGCATGGATCACTAATATGTTGCAGTCATCAAAATGAAATAAAATCAATTATTTATTTTAGTTAATAAGTTTGAGGATTTTGGGCATGGTTTCGCCAATAATAGACTTGACTTGTTTAGACTTCTAAAAGCAAGAAATTGTGGGGTTTTTTTTTTAAATCGTAATTAACGGATTCATTATAAACTACTCCATGTTAGAAAAGAATTATATTTCTTAAGCATATATAAAATATTTATCTAATTAGTTGCACAACGCACAAACTTCGTAAATGATTAAGAACTATAAATTACACAAAATTAATGTTTATAACAATTTTTGTACAATCCAATGTTATATAGCTATTAGGGGTATTCGTTGGTTTGAATCCGATGAATTTAACTAATAACCAATCCAATTCAATAATGATCGGTTTAGAGATTTTTCAATCCAATCCGATTCAATTAAAAATTGAAATCCAATCCAATCTGATTTAAAAAAAAAAAGCATCCGATCCGATCCAATTCGAACTTTAAAAAATTTAAAAAAGAAAAAAGAAAAACTCAATATGATCCAATAATAAACACAAGTTATTATATAAAAATAATGATAACATGAAGTAACCAAGCAAATTAAAATATTTGTAAACCATAATATAATAAATAAAAATTCATTTATAAATTAATTAATGTTCCTAACTAAAAACAACAATAAAAATTTAAATCATTCCAATACAAATATTGTAATTCAAATAAATTTATAGGACTCCATGCAATAAGCTACCATGCATAAAGTGGAACTTAGAAAAATTTATTACTACATAATTATATTAACTCAATGTCATCCATGCATATTAAAGAATGCCTTGCAAACATGAATAAATAATTTATAAGTAATTAATAGTTTTTATATTGAGATAAATATAATTAACATGAAAAAACAATTCATGAAATAAAAAAATAATAATAACTAAGTTATATTTATACTTTCTAATTACACATAGCACAGATGTATTACCTCAATGATCATTAAATGTTAATTTTAATTTTTAGATATTACATAGTTAATTTTATTATCTATTATTTGGATTGGATCGGTTTATGATGGATTTTTATAATAGGATCTGTTATCCGATTCAATTAATTCGGTTCTCAAAAATTTCAAACCAATCCAATCTATCAATTGATCAAATCCAATCAAAATTAGATCTGTTTGGATTGGATCGGTCGGTTTGGGTGAATTGGATTAGATTTTGAGCATCCCTAATAACTATAGACTTTTTAGGTAAGAAGATGATCATATTTTGACCAAAAAGGTAAAAGAAATATTAATTTGGTATATATGAATTATAAGATGAATTATTTTGGATTTGAACTTTAATATTATTAGACTAAAAATATTTGTGTAATATCCGTGTATGTATCTCTAATTGTATATAGTGAAAATAGTACTACACATTTAAACTTCTAAATTTTTTATAAAAACTGATATGTCATAATTTATTTATTCATATATTATCAATATTCATTAAATGAGTTAACTTTAAATATTCACTAAATCTAATCACATTATAGTAAATCAATTTGCTTTTTAAAAAACAAAAATTGTAGAAATTTGCTCTGCTCTTTAAAAAAGAAAAAAAAAAGCAAAAAGTTGAGGGCTGTCTAGTTGCATATATAATATAATTATGGCTATGGTATCAAAAGGTGTGGAATCCAAATCTAAATCTGAGATCTAAAGTTGTATAATAGATTTAATTAATTGACTTTAATGATTTATGAGCTTGTAATTAATTAATAATAATTTTTTTAGTTAGATTTGCAGGGGGCACTAGCTTTTTGATCAAGCAATGAAATCTCTAAATTTCGATCATGAGATTGATAAGGCACACATGAAACATGACGGACTATCACATGCCATGACGAAATTTTTTTTGTGTTCTCTAATTAATTATAATTATAATTATATTTTTATTACTATATATTAAGCCAGACATAGACCTTGATATAGATATATATATATATATATATATTAATTTTCATGATGTTGTTGCATAATATTGAATTCACATGCACGTGAGATTACCACATGGACAGTCTACTGAGCTGACAAAATATTTTAAAAGAACTTTTTAAATTTTTATAAACTTAATTTGATATTAAACAAATTATATTTATAAAATTTATTGATTATATATAATTAATTAACTTTAATTTTAAGCTACAGTTCTCTCTCTATTATGGATATATATATATATATAGAGTCCACTCTTTTGTTGACTTTATATATATATAAATAAAAATCATGCAGAATTAATTACAAGTCCCACTTTATGAAGTTGGTAATGTGCAACGTACATTTTATAGCTTTCAACAAACATTCTATTAAAATTAACTTCTTCTTTATAAATTTATAATAATTTTAACGGAATAAATTTTAAATTTTATTGGCCTCACTCCATTTAAGTTTTTTTTTTTTAAAATAAACTAAAGCCACTGCTCAAAATACCCATTTTAAATCAAATTCTCTCGTACCTCTTTTGCTATTCTCCAAATCTGAAATTTAGAGAAAGCCTCGAACTCAAATATCTACTTTGAATCAAGTAAAGTTTTAATATGATAAAGAGGTAAGAGAGAACTTCTAACCCCTGGCATGTTTGATATGATTTGCAGTAAAAAAATAATTCTACGTATACAAGAAATATAACAAACTTATCACTTAATTTTGGTATAAATTCATGTGTTATAATCTAATTAGAAAAATGATTTATTATATCATTTATTATATATACGCTCACATGAGTATTCAATTTTAATATATCAATCATAAAACAAATTCCTTGTCAATGTTATAAATTTGACATTTTATGTTATGGGCTAATATCACTAATCTCCCCTATAGTTTATCTTACTATCACTCGAAAAACGTGTTTGAAGAATATATTAGCCTGACTTCAAATGTTTACATTTTTGTATCATCCGGGTCCTAAAAAGTTTATTTTTTGTATCTTCCAGGTCCATCAAAATGGACTTGAATAATAAAAAAAAGCAAACTTTTAGGGTCACGTTAATATATTTTCCAAAAACATTTTTGGAGTGATAATAAAGCAAACTATAAAGAATGTTAGCGATATTATCCCTTTATTTTATACTTTTTTTGTAAGTGACACTAGTAGATAAAATTCTTTGAGTATCCTTAATAGTTATGAATTTCCACACATTATCTTAAAATTTTAAGCATTATTTTCATATAGTTCAATGAGTGATATGATTGTTGAGCTAGTACATTCAAGTCAACGTTTTTATTTTTAGTGTCAATTCTTTGATGAAATAAGATGAATAACTATAAATTTGTGTTAAAATATTATATCAAAATTTGTATTTAAAGATGGAACTGCATTGAAATAATTACCATAAACTTGCATTAATACAAAAATAAAGATGGATATTCATAATTACACAGGTTATGTGAATTGTGACATACGAATTCGAATGGTAGCTGTGGACCATGTGGTTGGTTGCTTTATTTTTATTTTCAAAGGGAAGTAGGAATCGACCGTTAAAATTGCTGCCTCAGTTTTGTGTGTGTAAAATATATATTCTCTCTTTTAGAAAGGTCAATGTTACGAACTGAAGTGCTCTTTGACAGGAAAGGAAAACAGGATTGGATTCAAATCCGTTCTAGTGGAGCCTACGAAGCTGAAGCCTTGCCCCCGGTGCTTTGTAATTTTTTTAAAAACCTTGTTATGCTAGGAGAGTTGGCGTGCCAATTCATTTGGGATGTCTTGGGATTAAGTAAGCTATGACAAAACCCACGTTCACTCACATATCTTATAATTTCTAATGATATATTAAAGGAAAAATTGAGAAAACAATCCAAATTATGGGCTCCGATAAATAACCTTCTTTTTTAAAATTTAAATGTTATGACCTTGTTTCACATCCAACAATGTTTGATAAGTGTGTCCGATAATATTTGACGGATGTATTTTACAGTGTCCGATAACATTCGACACTCAATAAAGGGTTATGACATGTAAATTTTTAGAAACAAGATTATTTTTATAATGTAAAATTAAACTTGGGACTTTTTTTAATTTTTTCTTATATTAAACAAGTTGACGAGTTGCGGACCATAAAATTAAATACGAGATAATTATTAAATAATTTGAGGATCTTAAAGATGAATACAAGACATTTTATTCATATATGCATTAATACGATTATTTTACTAACCTCATGTCATATACTGTCGAATTGCTTCATAAATTGCAATCCCCGAACAGAGTCGAGATGGTGGTCCTACTCAACAATCGCACATGGCATTTGCGCATTTGTGTGACTCATGATTTCTCTCTTATCATTTTCAATTAATCATTTTTTTATTTTAATCTCTCTCCCGCTTTCTTTTTGAAGACCATATATAATATTATTTAAATAATGTTTAATATATATCTTATTTCTAATCGATATCACCCTATGGAAAATAATCAACTCAATGATATTACAAATCATGCAATTACATGTGATAAACATTTTATTTAAATAGAATAAGAAAAAGACCGAAGTCCCAAATTACTTGATGACTTGATTTGAAGTTAATGATAATATTATAATATATTTCGAGTATAACTTTTCAAATCTACCACACTCTCAGGAAATTATTATCCACCGTCTTCTCCATTGACTAAGAAATGGTAATTGACTACAATTGCAAATACAATATATGCATATGCTACAAAATTAATAAAATAAGGATAATTAATGCATGTTTAAATTTAAGAGAATTAATAAGCATGCATGACACAAGTCATCCATAAATATGTTGCGCTAGACGGGTTTGTTCTACCTAGTGTGATTGTGAATTGTGAAAGGCGATTGTGTCGCATAGCATATCTTTAAGCAATTTTTTGTTAATTCTTAAAATGATTAGCGATTTTAAGAGGTTGAATGTTAGCTAGGTAGGTTCATTTATTCATATTGAGATGATGGTTGATGTTAGGTGGTCAACAATATATACCAGCTAGTAATATGCCTATACGAGTGATGCCAAACAGTTTTATCATAAGCGTGTCTCATCGAAGTTAAATATATGCTCTGCTCTACTAGGTGAATATGGTGAATTCATATGAAAGATTTGATTTTGAATAACTAGTGAGGTCTAGGTTTTAATTGAGACCGAGTATACAATACTAAGATTCAATCTTTGAGTATATTTAGGTCTTGATTGAGGAGTTTTCTTATTATTATTTGAGAAATTAACTTCAATTTTATCAAAATGACAAAAAGCGCCATTTGCATTGAAGATTGGAAAAAGCCGCATCTTGGTGAGTCAGACTAAATCAAAAGAGCTCGATCAAGCATAGAGCACATGTGAGTTTGTGGCTCCACACTACATCAATAATTCAAGAAGCATTTTGAGGAATTAATCCTTGCAATATTACAGAACGAAACTGTGACATCTCAGGAATATTATTATTTAACAAAAAAACAGAATACATGATACAAAAGAAAACAAATTCCATTATATGGCAATTGTAGACTTTATTCAATAAATAAAAACAAACAGAAAGCTACAAGATGGCACGGTTGTCAAATTGTTGCCCACCGAAGCTTTTAGCTGGTGAGGTCAATTATTGAGAGTTGAAGGGTTGTCAGGAGTCAGATAACGAAGGGTGGATATAGCTTTGCCCAAACCTTCCAATTTTGAGCGCGGCAGCAGCAGCTGGTCAGCGTTCCTGTGCTCATGGCCGCCACTGGTTGCTGATAATTACGCTTATCTTGTACGTATCCTCAGACATAGGATTATATAGTTATTATTATATTATATAGTATTGTATCAATTTTTTTTAAATAAAAAATAAGTAAATTATATATTATATTCGATTTATTATTATATTAAATAAATGTTAATTAATATTATAATTAATAAAAGACTGAATTAGATTGTATTAATTTTTTGTATATTAAATTAAATAATTTAAAAATAATATCATATAATATTAAATAAATGTTAATTAATATTATAATTAATAAAAGACTGAATTAGATTGTATTAATTTTTTGTATATTAAATTAAATAATTTAAAAATAATATCATATAAATTTTAATTAAAAAAGATAAAAATCAACAATATAAACTAATGATTATCTTAATAAGTGCATAATAATATTTTTAAAATTATATATTATTGAAATTATAATGATATCAAAAATAAATTTAGAAATGCATACGGTATTTTTATTGTCTTGGAACTTGGACTTAAACAATTTTTTTGTTTTTTAAGAAAAAATCCAACTTCCTCCTAAATAGTGGAACTTATTCGAGAGATTATTTAAAATATGTAAATTTATTTAATTTTAAATATTAAAAAAATAACTCAAAAAAAATCTTTTAACTTTTCCTCGTTGATGGTAGTTAGAATAATGAAAAGAACTCCTCAAATCAAGCAAAAGTGAAAAAAGAACAAGGAAATATAAAATTTTAAAAATTAAAGGTATTGTTGGATATATATAATTTTTGAAAAAATTTTGATATTTTTTATTAGTGCTATACAATGTAATGCTTAGGGATGGCAAAAAAACCCGGGTAATCCGGGTACCCGGATTTTCCCCGGAAAATCCGGGTGAAGAAAACCCGGATTATCCGGGTATGAAATCCGAGTGCGGGGGAATCGTAAGAAAAAAAAATCCGGGTGCGGTGCGGGTGCGGTATTGCCAATAAACCCCGCACCCGCACCGCACCCGCATAATTCTTTAAAAAATTAAGAAAAAAATAGGAAAAAATCCGGGGAAATCCGGTTTTTTCCGGGTGAAGACAAAAATAGAAAAAAAATCCGGGGAAATCCGGGTTTTTTTCCGGGTGCGGTGCGGGTGCGGGTGCGGTAATATCAAAACCCGCAAATACCCGCACCCGGAAAAACCCGAAAAAATCCGGGTTTTTCCGGGGACCGGGGATAAGGTACAAAATCCGGGTGCGGGTGCGGAAACGCAAAACCCGCACCCGCACCCGGATTTTGCCATCCCTAGTAATGCTAATGTCATAGATTAGCTTCACATAATTTAATACAATATTGATAAATCTAAGGGTTGTACTTTGTATTAATTAATACTATACTAAATTAGCACCAAACACATGTATTACACTATTTAATATAATATAGTAAAATAGTACTATACAGTGTCGCACACCAAACATATCCTATAGGTCCATTTTGAGCTATCTTCTTCCCTAGTGAAGTGGTTTTTTATGCTTTTTGAATAATAGAGGAGGGATATATCCGTTATTAATATTCTAATTTTTGTTGAGTTTCCTTTTCCAAAAGAAGACATAATAGGAAAGCCTCAAAATATAATACAAATTAAGTAACTAATAGGAATGTATGAAAACTTTTTAGCCTGAATTATGTTCTCCAATATAGCCAAATAAAAATCCCTCACATTTCCAGAACTGTATAATCAATGTTGTGGTAGCCCCTAGGAAATGCCTTACTGAAATTACAACAAGTAATGCATTGACATAACTCTTCAATCAGCTCACAAATACCAATTTTTCTAACTCAAACTATGCTGAAAAATAACGAAAAGCTATGGAGAATCAGTCACCTAAGAGTCCTAGGCATTCTTGAATTCTACAAGCAATTGAACCATTCACATGAATACAAGCTAGAGGTTTATGAGCAAAAAGCAAGGATAAATGCTAGAGAGATTTGTAAGTGATCACTCTTATACAAATACATAAATGTGATGAGCTTTAAATGACTTGGATAAACAATGAGCTAAAAAGGAACCATATTTCCATAAAATATATAAACAAACATTGCCTTAAATCTATATATTATGTGTACATATCATCCTCAAATAACTAAGATATTGCTAGTAAAATATGACTTCAAAATTGTTGTTATTGAGAGTTCTGGAAGTATGCAGTTATAAGTAATATAACAGTAAACTGTAAAATAAATCAGCACAGGAGGATTTTTACGTGGTTCGATTATAAAACCTACGTCCACGGACAGCCATAGAGCTGCAATTTACTAAGTTCTTGTTTGTACAATCTTTAGGACCTTTTACAGTATTGACTCACCCTCACACACTGACCTAATCTTTATAAAACAAAATCTTCGCAAGGATCTTAAACTCTAGTGACACTGCCCACTCTCTGTCACAGATAACTTAACAACACATTGTTACATAACACACGAAGTCTGACATTGAATTAAATAAACACTTAACCCGCAAGTTATCCCAAGTGTCTACTAACTCACACAGACTCAATTAACAACTCATGTACGATTTCTACCACTCATACATGAATCTAAAGACTCAAAGAATCAAATTAAAGAAGCATTCCAATTTGCGTTGAAGCTCTTCTACCAAATCATAGAATGCCAAAATCAAGACTCTTTCAAAACACAACCAAACCAGCTAACCCGCCAATCTGTCTAACACGTTATGTAGAAATAACGCTATATCTATATATAGTGAGAGGCCTGGATGAAATCTCCTTTAGAATCCTGTAAAAATTCTAATCAAAATCATATTAGGATAATGAGAAATATAATAGGAAGTGTTATAATTAAACTCCTAAAGGAATTTGGACACAAATAAATATTCCCTTATTTTAATTAGGATACAAGAAATAATATCCTAATCTAAGGAGATATTTATTGTAAACCAAATACTTCCTATAATAATCATCTAGAAACAGTAAAATAAGAATCAAAATACTATTCTAGTTTTACCACAAGTTAGACAAAAATCAATATGTGCATGGCACATGCAAGTGTCACACGTTGACACCAACAATCTCCCCCTTTTTGGCAACTTGTGATGAAAACACCAAACTGTTTCTGATCAAAGAAAATCACACATCATAAGTTAGACATAACCATAAGTTATCATGAAATAGCAAACAGACAAATATCATGTGCAAAGAAATACTCAGTGAGCTGTTACCAATCTCATAACAGAACACTGTCACGATATATATAACCTGTCAATGCATTCGCAAAATTGAAATTTGACAAACTTGTTAAACAACTATGTAATCAAAAGCATCATCAGATCAAATAAAAACATCCATCAAATATGATGTGCAGATGATAACACATAACACACTAAAAACACAAATCATCAAAAAAATTCAAATGCACACACACAACATAAGAAGTTTAGTTCTTACTCCCCCTCACTTCTTACTTACACCTTTGAGGAATAAGCAACAAAAAATAAACACAGTTAAAATAGAGATAACAAAAAGATCAACAGCAACTCCTTATCTCCCCCTTGATTTCAGCACAAGTGGCCAAAACTAACTAAGCTTGGGAGACTTACAAACTGGTGGAGAAGTGGAGCTACCAGGGCACTTTCTGGTCTTGCGAGCTACTATTTTAAACCTGTGCCTAGTAGTGGGGGTAGGCTGTTTAGAGGGCACAAATGCTGGCTGTGGATCAGTGGTGTCAGAAGAAGTAGCAGTAACTTCAGCCACAATTCTTTTGATGTCCTTCTCGCGGAGTTCTGCACTGGTTTTTGTTGTCTGTAATGTAACAACAAGCTGTTGTGAAGAAGGAACCAGTGGCTTATCTACAGTTGGTGATGGTGGATGTGGGACTGATTCAGTTGATTCCTCTGCAAGAGATGTGATTTGAACTGCATGTGGTGGTGATTGAGCTGGTGGTGAAGAGGTATGAGGCTCTACTTTAGTTGCTTCATGGAGTGGGAAATCATGAGGTTCTTCCTCAGCAAGTGGTGAAAACGAGTTCATCTGGATTCTGCTTGTGTTGGTTCATCTGACACAGATTCATCTCTTAAAGCTGAAGCTAATGGTTTAATTTTCTTCTTCTTCTTCTTCTGGTCAGATGGTTTCTTCACCATGTTAACTATCTTCTTTCCCTTCCTTCTAGTTCCCTTTGTAGGAGACTTGATTGGCTTTTCCTTCTGCTTCTGTTCTGCTGTTATGTCTGTCTCAACAACAGATTGTGCAGCTTGACCTGCTGCAGGCATTTGCTCAGCTTCTTCAGGCAAAGGTTTATCAACCTCAGGAATCTCCTTAGTTGGTTTCTCTGGAACCACAGTTTCAGTCTCCATGGGCTGTGGCTCTGCTGTAGTATCAGGGTGTCCTGTAAACTTTGCTTCCAAGGCAGATTGCTTGAGTTTAATTTCATTCAAATCTTGCACAATTTCTGTTAAAGTAGAGTTGATCAATACAAGCTGTTCTTCAACATTTTTCATCTGATTTTTCCTGACTCTCTTTAGCTTCGGTTTAGGGACAGGCAACTCAGACTTATCATGCAATCTGTGAAGAAATCCCTTGGTGATTAACTTAGACAGAATTTCTGTCTGTTCATTAGAACTTATAGGGATGCTATTCTGTGCAAGAATTCCTTGGATTAAGCATGTATATACAAGCAAGTAATAATCAGAGTGATAGGAACCAATTTGTACAATTGATCTATAGGCTAGCAAACCAAAGTTAATTGGTCGATTGGTGCCTAAACAATATATAAATTTCACTCTGTCTTCCCAAACTTGATTTTGATGGGAAGAAGGAAGCCAATTGAATTGAGCTATTTTATGCATCACTCGATATTTCTTCCTAAGGTATTGCTGGTCTATACCATCTTTCGATTTCCAAACAATGCTTGTTCTACTAGTCAATTCCTTTATCACTTCAGCCATATTTAATTCCTCATCTAAAGAATGCAAACTGCCTATAGGAATATCCAGAAAAGTGTTTATAACATTCGGAGAGAATTTCACAGACTTTCCTCTACAATAAACTTTGTGATAATGAAAACTTTTCGGATCATCAATGGCAGCAGTAATGTTTGCATAGAATTCCTGAATTAAAGCCTTCACAAGGGGTAGAAAGTTTGTTACTGTACGAGTCCAATAAATAGACTTAATCATCTCACTCAGGCCATAGGTGTCGAAATCTGACAGTTTCACCGGCCTTTCTATCTGCAGTTTCCTCTTTGAAGTGTGTTTCTCAAACTTCTATTTGATAGCTGCCGTGAGGAATTTGTTGTACTTCGGCTTGATTTTGTCCTTTATCTTCTTTACTGGAACAAGTTCATCTTCTCGTTCATGGCTGGATTAGTTGCGATCTTTGCATGTGTTTGTTGTGTCGAAGATGACGGTACATTGTTGCTCCTATTATAACTGGAGTCGCTGTGAGAAGATGAAGAACTGGCTGTCCTTGTCGAGTCAGATGAGGTCGCCATGGCTAGGGTTACTGGTCTGCAGAAAATTTTCAGAACAGGAAGAGAGATGCAAGACGTGGGAGAGGGAAGAAACTGTAGTTGGAGTATGGTATGAATAGGAGAAGCCCAAAAACTATTCATAATATAATAGGCCGAATTTAAAACAATTTGTTTTTAACAAAATTTAATAGTAATTACATTTCCAAAACCGTTTCATAACTGACATTAATGTACAAGAATTCAAATTTGATTCCCATTTAAATAAGGAATTATAATAGAATTAGGATTCCCGCCACTGAAACTTCTCTCCCTCAATTCAATACAGCTGACATGACATTTTTGACACATGGGCACACAAGAAAATCAAATTTTTGGATAAGCACAAAGAGCATCAGGTGTTAAGAAAAACGTAACAGCAAACAGTTAACAATAACATAACAACAGTATCTGAACATCATATGAATTATTCTAAGAAGGTCTATTTCAGAGCTGATTATTTTCCTTTATTAATTTTATCACTTAATCCAATTGAGTGATCAACTTGTGCATGCTTCTTACACACACAAAAGTTAATCTCAATGTGAATTTTATAAATAAATACAGTAGCTTTCACACATGTATAGAGGTAGCCCTTTTCCATTTGAGTGGGTGACCTCACCATATTTCCTAGATACAATGAAGTTACTCTCAATGGATGGCTTTCACACGTCATATACTGGTAGCCCTCTCTATATTTTTTATTGTTAAACCAGTATCTTATCATTCACTCAATTTTTATATCACAGCTCACACATGCTTAATTAGAAGAAAACTTATGATATTACAGTTACAAATAACATAACAGCACACAGTATTCATTCAGATAACTGACAGATGCCTAAGGCTTTTATTAGATCTTCAAATCTTGTTGTATCCAATGCCTTAGTGAACAAGTCAGCCAATTGTCTATCAGTGGAGATGTGTTCAATGTGTATCACCTTAGACTCTACTAGTTCCCTTATAAAATGGAATCTTATGTTAATGTGTTTTGTTCTAGAATGCTGAACAGGATTTTTGGAAATATTTATAGCACTAGTATTATCACAAAACACAGTTATAGGCTTTTGTTTAATACCATAATCACTTAACATTTGCTTCATCCACAACAGTTGTGTGCAATAACTCTCTGCTACTATGTATTCGACTTCAGCAGTAGATAAAGAAATAGAATTATGTTTTTTGCTGTGCCATAAAACCAAGTTAGTACCAAAACAAAAACATCCTCCTGAGGTATCTTTCTGTCATCTGCATTTCCTGCCTAGTCAGCATCACTAAACCCTGCAAGATAATCATTTGTATCTTTAGAAAACCATATTCCATAATCATGTGTTCCATGAACATATCGATGATTCTCTTAGCTGCTGCAAGATGTGATTCTTTGTGATTTGCTTGAAATCTTGCACACAATCCTACACTAAAACACAAGTCTAGTCTACTTGCTGTGAGGTATAGCAGGCTGCCAATAATACTTCTGTATAAACTTGCATCAACATCTTTACCTGCATTGTCTTTTGAAAGTTTTAGATTAGTACTGATAGGAGTTTTCATTGGTTTTGCATTTTCAAGCCCAAATTTCTTTACAAGATTTTTAGCATATTTTGATTGAGATATGAATATCCCATCATTCATTTGCTTAACCTGTAATCCAAGAAAGAAATTTAATTCTCCTACCATGCTCATCTCAAACTCTTCCTGCATCAACTTAACAAACTCATTAGTTTTGCTTTTGTTAGTTGATCGAAAACAATGTCATCAACATATATTTGTGCAACAATAAGATAGTTAGATGCATGTTTGATAAACAAAGTCTTATCATTGTTGCCTCTTTTATAACCTCTATTGATCAAAAAGTTTGTCAACCTTTTATACCAAGCTCTAAGAGCTTGTTTTCAAACCATACAAAGCTTTGTGCAATTTGTACACAAAATCAGGATGTTTAGGATCTTCAAATCCTTTAGGCTATTCAACAAAGACTTCTTCATTGAGATAGCCATTTAAAAATACTGTTTTAACATCCATTTGATACAACTTCAAATCAAGCAAATAAGCAATTGCAAGTAGTAATCTGATTGACTCAAGTCTAGTTACTGGTGCAAAGGTTTCATCAAAATCTATGCCTTCTACTTGTGTGTAACCTTTTGTAACTAGCCTAGCCTTATTTCTTACTATTTGTCCACTTTCATCAGTTTTATTTTTGAATATCCATTTAGTTCCAATAACATTTGTATTTTCTGGCCTAGGAACTAATTCCCATACTTCATTCCTTTTAAACTGATTAAGTTTATCTTGCATGGCTTGAATATAAACATCTTTTTTTAAGGCTTCTTTCACATTTTTTGGTTCACCTAAAGAAACATAACATGCAAACCTTACCTGATTTCTTATCTTGCTCCGAGTCTTCATCATGCCATCTGGTGTTCCAATGATAGAGCTTGTTGGATGTGCCTTCTGAATCCATGTGGGTGGATCTTTCTTTTCATCTTCATTCCTGATTGAATTCCTGTTCAAATCGGAGTTATTAGATGTTACTATTACGTCGGGTGTAACAGCAGCTGTTCCTCTTTCATAACAGAATCTTCTTTATT
This sequence comes from Boswellia sacra, assembly GCA_013180625.2. NCBI lineage: Eukaryota > Viridiplantae > Streptophyta > Magnoliopsida > Sapindales > Burseraceae > Boswellia > Boswellia sacra. The sequence goes on from SNVD02001632.1 coordinate 146,100, forward strand.
TTTGCTGTCTGAATCTGTCTTCTCTGTATCATCTGTGAAGTTGGTTATGCTTTCCTTTTATGAGTACTTTGCATAATCGTCTAGATCATCGAATACTACGTTTGCAGATTCCATGACTGCCTCAGTTCTCAGATTGTAAACTCGAAATGCTTTGCTATTTTGAGCATATCCCACGAAGACTCCTTCATCACTTCTTGGGTCTAATTTTTCTAACAGCTCTCTGTCATTTAAGATGTAACCCCTGCATCCAAAAACATGAAAATATTTCAAATTTGGTTTTCTACCTTTCAAAATTCTATAAGGTGTCTGGTTAGTACCAGGTCTAAGAAAAACTCTATTTGAAATATAACATGTAGTGCTTATTGCTTCTGCCCATAGCCTTTTGGTCAATTTCTTGCTATTGAGCATTACTCTAGCCATCTCTTGAAGAGTTCTATTCTTCCTTTCCACTATCTCATTCTGTTTAGGGGTTTTAGGAGCTGAAAATTTGTGATTAATTCCATGATTTTTGCAGAAGTCAGCATAGCTAACATTCTCAAATTCCTTGCTATGATCACTTCTTATTCTCACAATCCTACCAATGTTCCTGTTTTGCTCATTTTCAAGCTTAACACAAAGATTCCTGAAAGCTTTAAAAGTGTCTGATTTTTCTTTAATGAAATCAACCCAAGTATATCTAGAAAAATCATCCACACAAACAAATATGTATCTCTTACCTGTAGTGCTTTCAATTTGCATAGGACCCATAAGATCCATGTGAAGCAAATCAAGTATTTTGGATGTGCTAAGATGTGGATTTGATTTGTGTGAACTTATAATTTGTTTTTCCATTTGACATGGTCCACAAATTCCATTAACTTTGTCATCAAGTTTAGGAACTCCTTTTACAGCACCTAACTTAGTTAATTTAACCAAGTCTTTGTAATTTAAGTGCCCTAACTTTTGATGCCACAATTCCAAATCTGAAATCCTAGCTTGAAATGCAATCTTTACCAAATAATAATTATGCGAAGATATATTACCTTCTAGAATGCATTTACCAAAATGATCTAAGACCATGCATTTATTTTGTGTGAAATTAACAATATATTTGTCATCATAAATCTGACTAATACTAATAAGATTAGCTTTCAAACTTTCGACTAGCAAGACATTTTGAAAATTGGGAAGGCCTTTGACATTCAAGGTGCCTTTACTAATGATCTTACTCTTTGCTCCATCTTCATAAGTGACATTACAATCCCTACATGCTTTAAAATCTGTTAAAAACTATTTATTTCCAGTCATGTGCCTGGAAAACCACTGTCAAAATACCACAAATCATTAGATGATTGGTTAAGAGCAGTAAGAGCAATATGACATACTGTCTTGTCTTTCTTAACCCACAGCAGTTGTGATTTTGGTAACAGTTTGAACTATTTTGATCTTTTATGCAAAAGATTCAACAGATTAAAGCATCTAGGCCTAATATGTCCCTTTTTTCTACAAAAATAACAAGTAGGAATGAATTTCTTGACCTTTTTAGGACTGGTTTTAAAAGAACTCAGTGGAGAGACAAATGTCTCACTGCTCTTGGAATCAGGGCTTGACTTTAAAGAGTAAAGTTTCGAATTCTTACCTAATGTTGAGGCTTTCACAAAAACTGTTTTTGATGAAGATGCAACATTACCTTCTGTGTACCCCAATCCATATTTATTGGAGTTGTCTCTTCCAAGACTCAAAACCTGATCAAGTTTGGATGCTCCAATTTTGAGTTGATCAACACACCTCTTGCTTTCAACCAGCTATGTTGTGATTTTTCCAATATGTGCTGTTTTGTCTGTCAAAATAGTCTCCAGCTTTGAGATACGATTTTTAGCATATGATTTTTCACATTCCAGCACCTCAATCTTCTTCTTCAAGATTTTGATTTCTTCCTTCTGATTCAGCCATTCACCATAGAGTACGTTGTAGACATCTTGCAACTCTTCATAGTATTTTGGTCCATCTTCTTCATCAGAATGATCAACATTGGTTTTACAATTTTCTGTTGTGTTAGATATAACAGCTTTCCCTTTATCAGCTGCAGATGCAGTAAATGCAACAAAGTTGCTCATGCAATCTTGATCTTCTGACTCCGATTCTGATTCATCACTCTAGGTTGCTGTCAGTCCTTTATTCTTCTTCTTGAGATTAGCACATTTAGATTGAATATGCCCATAACTAGAACATTCATAACACTGAATCTTCTTTTTAGGTTGTTTTGACTTCTTCTTGTCATTCTCCTTGCTGAACTTTCTGAATTTTTCATCACTTGAGTTTGATGGCTTTCTTTGATTCTTTTTCCTGAAATTTCTTTTGATGAACTTCACATAATTTCTTGTTAGAAAAGCAATCTGTTTAGAATCAGTTTCATCAAGCTCATCATTACTTTCATCATCAGATTTTTCAGTTTTCACATTGAATGCAATGCTTTTACCTTTTTGCTTCCTAGTACTCTGATTAATTTCAAAGTTTTGGAGAATGCCTATCAGTTCATCAACCCTTATCTCATCAATGTTTTTAACTTCTTCAATGGTTGAAATTTTAGGTTGAAATTTACCTGGAACAAACCTGATTATCTTGCTAACAATTTCTGCATCAGTGAAAGTTTTGCCAAGCACGTATGCTGAATTTGTAATGTGACATATCTTAGAGTAAAACTTAGAAATTGACTCATCCTCATGCATCATCAGATTTTCAAATTAAGAATTTAATCTCATCAATTTAGATCTTTTAACAGATGCAGTACCTTCATGTTTTACCTCAAGTATGTCCCGTGCTTCTTTGGCCACTTTGCACCTTGAAATCTGTCTGAAGTTGTTTAAGTCCACTATAGCAAAGATTGCGTTAAGAGCCTTTGAATTCCAGCTGGAACGTCGATATTCTTCATCAGTCCATTCATCCTCTGGTTTGGCTTCGAAATCACCAAAAGCATTCAACTTTGTTAGTGGTGTCTATCCTTTAAGTACACTAGTTCATGCCCTATCATCAAGAGATTTGATATACATCATCATTCTTACCTTCCAATATGAGTAATTACTATCATCAAGAATAGGTGGTTGTATTCCGGATCCTCTATTGCGAATAAACTCCATCCTTCCACATCAACGTGATCGTTTTCTTCACTTGTCTATCGGTGAACCTGCTCTGATACCAATTGAGAGTTCTGGAAGTATGCAGTTATAAGTAACATAACAGTAAACTGTAAAGTAAATCAGCACAGGAGGATTTTTACGTAGTTCAGTTATAAAACCTACGTCTACGGACAGCTATAGAGTTGCAATTCACTAAGTTCTTGTTTGTACAATCTTTAGGACCTTTTACAGTGCTGACTCACCCTCACACATTGACCTAATCTTTGTAAAACAAAATCTTCGCAAAGATCTTAAACTTTAGTGACACTACCCACTCTCTGTCGCAGATAACTTAACAACACACTGTTAAGTTATACATAACACACAAAGTCTGACACTGAATTACATAAACACTTAACCCGCAAGTTATCCCAAGTGTCTACTAACTCACACAGACTCAATCAACAACTCATGTACGATTTCTACCACTCATACATGAATCTAAAGACTCAAAGAATCACATTAAAGGAGCATCCCAATTTGCATTGAAGCTCTTCTATCAAATCATGGAATGCCAAAATCAAGATTTTCTCAAAATACAACCAAATCAGCTAACCCGCCAATCTGTCTAACACGTTATGTAGAAATAACGCTGTATATATATAGTGAGAGGCCTGGACGAAATCTCCTTTAGAATCCTGTAAAAATTCTAATCAAAATCATATTAGGATAAGGAGAAATATAATAAGAAGTGTTATAATTAAACTCTTAAAGGAATTTGAACACAAATAAATATTCTCCTATTTTAATTAGGATACAGGAAATAATATCCTAATATGAGGAGATATTTATTGTAAACCAAATACTTCCTATAATAATCATCTAGAAATAGTAAAATCAAAATCAAAATACTATTCTAGTTTTATCACAAGTTCGACAAAAATCAACATGTGCATGGCTCATGCAAGTGTCACACGTTGACACCAACAGTTATGCTCCTTGGTGCATTCAATAGAGAAAAAAATTCATGTTATCAACAAATTTATCTCACCCAAATTCAAAACAAATCCAATGCTATTTTCCTATAACTTTCTCCAAAATAAGTCAAATGTAAAGCAAAGTCGTGGTCCTTTCCTCAAAAGCTTAAGCGCAAATGCCAATTTCCTTTGACCCTTCATAGAAACTAGATTTTTAAGACTCGATGATAAAATAGAGAGAATGTTGAGCAATGGAAATGATTGAAGTGACCTTGGATGCAAGAAGAAGAGAGTTGAGAAGAAACTGACTAAAAGCTTTGAAAACCGACACCTGACTTTGAAAAATCACAGAAATCATTCCAGAAATCATCTCTCTCTCTCTCTCCCTCTAAGACACACTTGAGAATTCAAGGAGCATTTTCTAGTTAAATATTTTGGAGGCGTTCTTATTGCTCTAAACTCGAAACGGGTACGTCTTGAAAGTAGTTCTCGCTTCTTCTTCCTCTTTTCATCTTTATTTTTCTTGCTTTAGAATAAGCATTTTAGGTTTATTTATGCTTAGAATGAACAAATTTAGGATTTATTTTAACATTTACAAGCATTATTAAGATTATTATGAATTGCTTTAATTCTTATTTGATTCGCAAGATGGAAATGCTTGTCAAGGTAAGTCATCAATCTTTTCCTTATCTAGAAACATGAATAGGGATTTAATTTCTTGTTTAATTCTTGGAATCATGTTTAAGAACACATGCTTAAAATCATGCTTAAGAGCACATGATTAGAATCATGATTAAGATTCAAATTCATGATTGTTTTAAGGCATGCTAGTAAATAGCATAGAAATTGGGCAACAATTGCCACATGTACTTTGATTGCTTTAATTGGGCGAAAATAGCAATGTCCTGACATGATTAATAAAATTAGGCTAGAAATGCCATGTTTGGGCTAGAATTGTCATATTTTAATAGGAATGCTACGAATAGGCTAGAATTACTATGCTAGGTAGAATTACCATGATAGAACTACCAAATCTAAATAGAATTGCCATGATTTTAGTTTATGGCTTTCATTAGAATTTTCATTGATTTGTTATGAATACATGTATGAATTAACCATGATTAGAATTTGATAATTGAATTTGTAATACCTGAAATCAGTAAGCTTTGATTTTTAGATTTAATGGCTTAACTGATTTCACTTAAGCTATTAACTGGAAACATAGTTAATTATTTGTGTGTGCTCTTAACGATGAACTAGCATAAATATGATACTTAAATTGATTATTAAAATTGTACTTGTAATGGAGTTATTAATTCAAGATGTCTTAAACCCTTGTTAATAGTTATTTAATTTGGTAATTTAAGTTTTATAATTGATAGGTGTCTAATTATATATCATTTTCATATCAATTCGTCCATGTTTCTTTGCTATATTCCTTGGTATTTTTATGTTTTTGTGTGGTTTTGATATTTGTAGGAGTTTTGGAGCAACTTGCACAAAAATGGAGTAAAACCCTTCATTTTCACCTCTGCTAGTCAACCATCTTCTCGGATTTAATTGTATTGATATACAATGAACCCGATGACATATTATATACCGTTGGAAAGCTCTCGAAGTCTATTTTCTGGAGAAATTTACGGTTTATAAATCCATTCAGTGTACCAAAAGTTATAATCAAAACAGTGTGAGAAGTATAGAAATGTAATTCCACAAATCACTGTAGCATGTATAATACGGGACACTGTAGCAAAACTCAGGTATGTCTCTCCAGGACATTGTTAATGCACTTGCCACTAACACAATGCAATTCCAGCAGGAAACTGGGGCAAGTATCCAAAACCTGGCAAATCAAATGGGACAATTGGCCACTAGCATGAGCAAATTCGAGGGCCAAGGCTCAGAAGAATTATCTTGTCAAACGATGATCAATCCAAGAGAGAATTCTTATGCGATAACTTTGCAAAATGAAGAGCAATTAGATGTCCTGCCAAAGAAATCACAAACTGATGAAGGAGATGACACCACTTCCACCATGAACAAAACACTGACTTTTCAGGTAAATCCTATAACTCCCATTCCTTCATATGTTTCTCCTGTACTTTTTCCTAGTAGATTTGCACAATCGAAAGAGAAACAAGAACAAGAAATCCTGGAAACTTCTCACAAAATCGAGGTAAATATACCACTTCTAGATGCTATTGAGC
>SNVD02001634.1:0-15385 GCA_013180625.2 Boswellia sacra
GATCTCGAATGGATGATTCCAATTCGGAGATTGAATTACTGGAGCCGAAGTCAAGAGTTCCTTCAGTTTCTCAAATGCCTCTTTGCATTTCTCATCAAATTCAATGGCCACATCATTCTGTAATAATCTGCATAGGGGCAATGCTATCTTCGAGAAATCTTTGATGAATCTACGATAAAATCCTGCATGACCAAGAAACAAACGAATATCCCGCACACTTGTGGGAGGTGGTAAGGAACATATAAGATCTATCTTGGATTTATCCACCTCTATACCTTTAGCAGAAAAACATGTCCCAAAACTATACCCTGATCTACCATAAAATGACATTTCTCCTAATTTAGAACAAGGTTAGTTTCTATACATCTTTGAAGTATAATGGTAAGGTTGTCAAGGCATTTATCAAAAGAATCACCAAAAACACTAAAGTCATCCATAAATACCTCAATAATGTTCTCAACATAATCAGAGAAAATACTTACCATACACCTTTGGAAAGTGGCAGGGGCATTGCAAAGACCGAAGGGCATGCGTTGATAGGCAAATGTACCGAATGGGCATGTGAATGTAGTTTTCTCTTGATCCTCAGGGGCAATGACAATCTGATTATATCCTGAATAGCCATCATGAAAACAATAGTGAGAATGACCTGCTAACCTCTCCAGCATTTGATCAATGAATGGCAAAGGAAAGTGATCCTTGCGCGTTGCTGAATTGAGCTTTCGATAATCAATACAAACTCGCCAGCCAGTTTGGATACGAGTGGGAACTAGCTCATTATTGTCATTCTTAACAACCGTAACACCAGATTTCTTCGGAACAACTTGGACTGGACTCACCAACTTGCTGTTCGAAATTGGATAAATCACACCCACATCTAACAATTTCAGGATTTCTTTCTTGACAACTTCCATCATGGGAGGATTCAACCTTCGCTGTGCTTCTCGAGTGGGCTTGGATCCCTCTTCTAACAAGATGCGGTGCATGCATACGGCTGGACTAATACCTTTGATGTCAGCGATTGTCCACCCAATGGCTGTTTTGTGATCTCGGAGCACTCGAATGAGTTTCTCTTCTTGTAACGGTGCAAGGCCCTTTGCTATTATGACAGGTAAAGTGTCTTTCTCACCCAGGAATACATGCTTCAAATGATCTGGAAGAGGCTTAAGCTCTAAGGCAGGTGCTTTCATCACGGAAGGTAGAAGTTTCTCATTAGATAAAGGCAATTCAATGTACGAAACATCATACCTGTTTGTGGTGATAGCTATAGTCTCATCCAAGCTTGCCACAGCTTCCTCAACTTCTTTAGACACTTGTATCAACTTCCTCGATTCTCTGAAATTTTCTGCCCCAATGTGCTCACTAATGGCTACTTCCAATGCATCCTTGCGAGTTAACTCAAAAAGTTGTTGTGCCAAAGAATCAATAACATCAACTGCAAAAGCAGAATGCAAGTCACTAGGGTACCTCATTACCTCAAAAATATTGAAACGAATCACCTCGCCATCAAACTCCATGGTGAGAGTGCCATCATGAACATCAATCTTCGTTCGGGCAGTTTTCAAGAATGGCCTCCCCAAAAGAATCGGTGTTGGATTGGGAGATGTCTCATCCTCCATTTCTAGAACATAGAAGTCTGCTGGAAAAACCAATGATTTACCTGCACAAGCACATCTTCCACAACTCCTTTGGGATATGCATTAGAACGATCAGCAAGTTGAATTACAATACCAGTTTTCGCAAGGGGTCCAAGATTCAAAGAATCATAAATAGAATATGGCATGACATTAATAGATGCTCCTAAATCTAACATAGCTCTTTCAAACTTGGTATTACCTATGGTGCATGGAATGGTGAACGTACCTGGATCTTTGCATTTCGGAGGAATTTTTCTTTGTAATACAGCTGAAACATTTTCGCCCACACTTACCTTCTCATTTCCTTTCAACTTTCTCTTGTTGGTGCATAACTCCTTGAGAAATTTTGCATAACGAGGCACTTACTTGATAGCATCCAGAAGTGGTATGTTTACCTCGATCTTGCGAAAAGTTTCCAGGATTTCCTGTTCTTGTTCCTCCTTCTTTGATTTTGCAAATCTGCTAGGAAAAGGTGGGGGAGTAACATATGAAGGAATTTGAGTTTTGGGATTTACCTTAGAAGATGATGTTTTATTCATGGTGGAAGTGGTGTCATCCCCTTCATCAGTTTGTGATTTGTTTGGTGGAATCTCTAATTGCTTCCCACTTCTCAAAGTTACAGCACTAGCATTTTCTCTTGGATTGATCACTGGCTGAGAAGGTAATTTTCCTGAGCTTTGACTCTCAAATTTACTCATGTTAGTGGCCAATTGTCCCATTTGATTTTCCAGGTTTTGGATACTTGCCCTAGTTTCCTGCTGAAATTGCATTGTGTAGTGGCAAGTGCTTTAACAATATCCTGGAGAGACGTACCTGAATTTTGTGGAGCTGGTTGTGGTGCTGGTTGTGGTTGTGCTTGAAATTGTTGCTGCACCCTTGGTTGATTGAAACCTGGTGGTTGATTTGGCATGGCATTTGGGGCGATTGGTTGACGATTCCCATATCTTAAATTAGGGTGATCTCTCCATCCAGCATTGTAAGTATTGGAGAAAGGGTCATACCTTTGCCTGGGTTGTCCTGGAAATCCACCCATGGCATTGGCTTGTTCTGTATCTCCTTCTTGCAGAGTTGGACACACGTCGGTTGGATGGTCCATGGCAGAACATACTCCATATGCATAAGGTTGCTGCATATGTCCTACAGCCATTTTTTTTTACAAGAGTGGTAAGTTCAGAAAGTTGATGTTCAATGTTTGAAGTACTTACCTCATTTACTCTTTTTGGTAGTTGTGGCTCAAATTGACTGCTGAATTGTTGGGAGTTCGCTGCAGATGTCACTAAAATCAAAACGTCTTGGAACGTTCGGTTTTTTTTTATTAACTAGGGGTCACCACTAGCAGATCAATGATACTCCTTTCCATTGGTAAGAGACCCTCATAGAAATATTGAATTAGGAGTCCATCACTAATTTGGTGGTTTGGACAGCTAGCACATAACCTTTTAAATCTCTCCCAATATTCATGAAGAGATTCTCCATTGTGTTGTCGAATGCCACTAATATCTTTTCTAATATTTGTAACTTTTGAGGCTGGAAAGTATTTCTCCAAAAAGAGTTTACTCATCTCATTCCAAGTGGTAATGGTACCTGGTGGTAGATATTATAGCCAATCTTTTGCCGAATCTGCTAATGAGAATGGGAAGGCTCTCAATTTAATTTGCTCTTCAGAAACGCCGGTTGGCTTCATACTTGAGCATACCACATGAAATTCTTTGAGGTGTTTGTTTGGATCCTCTCCTACAAAACCATGAAATGTAGGCAAGAGATGAATCAGTCCAGATTTAAGTTCAAAATCTATCTCAAAATTGGTGCTTATGCATAGCGGTTGTGATCAATAATTGGAGCCGCTAACTCCTTAAGAGTCTGATCGTTTTCCATCGCCATTGCTTCCGATTCAGATTTGATTGAACTGAAAGAAGATGGGAGGGAAGTATGTCGTGCAAGGTCAAATTCTGGAGGTGGAGTTGAAATTGACCGATTTAGCCTTAAATTCGAGGATTAGAGAAACTCCTTAATTCTCTTAAGTCGTTGATCCGCTTCTCCCTCGAACATAAAAGCCTAAACACAAACAATCAGGAAATAACAACCAAGAATCAGTAGTAAAAACAGAATAACAAATTGATTAGAAAATCAATCCCCGGCAACGGCGCCAAAAAATTGATGCGTTCGAAACTAGCAAGTATACTAGTCGCACAAGTAATAAAGTGATAAGTAAGATATCGTTCCCACGAGGATTGATTCTAATTGAATTTGTTATTTTTCAGCAATAATAAACTAAACAGGGGGGGGTTTTGTTGATTGATTAACTAAACTTAATACGAAAGCAAATGAAGAATAACACAAAGCAAAGTTAAATGGAGTGAAAAATCAATGAGAGACACTTGGTTAAGAGTTCATTCTCTGCAACAAGATATGAATTTGTGAATTAACATAGAATTGTAATCCAATTACAGCATTGAAGTTATCAACCGTAGATAACAACAAGCTCTGTTATCCCAATCTTTCCTTACTTTGTTGTTAAATAAAACAAGCTCTTGATTTAATCTCTATCCATTAAACAACCTAGAACAAGCTCTCTGAGTTTAATTCAATGGACGCATTATGATGAGAAAGATAGGTTGATCTAAGCAATAATCACACAAGTTCAGATTATTTAACCTAGGTTGTATTTTCCAATTGCAATCTCTGATCACAATTTTGCTACTAAGGATTGGAAATTCATGAAAATTACGGATCAAGATTTCTAATCTAGCAATAGACAACAACAGATTATATTCAGTTGGCAATTCCAAATACAATCAGTAAGCAATCATAAGCATTAGATATGGGAAAATACAAGCAACTTCAATTAGAGAATTGGATAACAATTTCTTACACAATCAACTCACAAAGTCCATATCAAGGGCTTGAAATCACCCTCAACCAATTCAGATTTAGTTACACATATTCAATCAGAATAACAAATACAATACAGAGTAATTTCAGAATTGAAAAGGAAAGAAAGAACTTAGCAAATTCTTTGAAAATCTTCTTTGTAGATGAATATTCTTGGAATTGTAGTTTCTCCTCTTTCAAAATCTTCTTTCTCCTTCAAGAACTCCAAGGGATGAGAGAAATCCAGAAATGCAGCCTCCTCCCACGTTTTTCCTCTTCAAGTTATGAAAATAAAACCCTAAAATGTGTTTAAATACTCTGCTACAGTAACCTGCTACAGTAACCCGTATTATATATGCTACAGTGATTTGTGTAATTAAATTTCTATACTTCTCACACTGTTTTGATTACAACTTTTGGTACACTGAATGGATTTATAAACCGTAAATTTCTCCAGAAAATAGACTTCGAGAACTTTCCAACGGTATATAACATGTCATCGGGTTCATTGTATATCAATACAATTAAATCCGAGAAGATCACTGACTAGCAGAGGTGAAAATGAAGGGTTTTACTCCATTTTTGTGCAAGTTGCTCCAAAACTACTACAAACATCAAAACCACACAAAAACATAAAAATACCAAGGAATATAGCAAAGAAACATGGACGAATTGATATGAAATGATATATAAATAGACACTTATCAAATTCCCCCACACTTAGACTTTGCTAGTCCTCGAGCAACTACGACAATATGAAATAAAAATAAACCGAAACAGAATCAACAAAAAATTAAAACACACAAATGCTTCATCTTGCAAATAGGCCTCAAAGATTGTACTTAATTATAACCCAAGGAAAACTTTAAAATAATGCACTTGATCAAGAATTTTATCTCAAAGATTAGTTTCGCTTCATTTCAATTCCTCAAGTGTGTGTGTGTAGAGCCATTCTCACATAATCACTTGTAACCCGGATGAGTTTATGCTTAAAAATGAATCATATTTAATAGTGAAGATGTATGTATAAATGAACTCCATAGGCCTGCTTTTCAAGTCATCTCCACTAATGTAGACATGTACAACACCAAGGATCAAGGAGGACTTTATTAAGCTTGTAACGTTTGGCTTGGGTGAAGGTATGATCAAGGATAATAATTTGGCGCAAATCACCCACAAACACATAAATCATTCAAGATTATGTAGAGCTCACCCCTATAACACAACTTTATTTTAATTCACCAGGTTACTCCCCAAAACTTATTTAGAACACTCAATCTTTTTTTTTTTTTTTGCAGAAAACACAAGAAAACTACACCCCCACACTTTGTTGTTTCATTCTTTTTAAGAACACTTAAGGGTATAGATCTCTTATTCTTCTTCTTTTGTTCTTTTTTTTTCTTTTTTTTTCTTTTTTTGTTATTACATTTCCCCTCCCCTACACTTAAACAACACATTGTCCTCAATGTGTAAGTACGTGGACGATAAGTACAGATTGACTTTTTTTTTCTTTTTTTTTTCAAACATAATAGAACTCACTTGCATTGCTCATGACACATCCCAACCTCCTCTAACTTCCCAAAACCAGAACATAGCTCAAAATTTAATTGTGAATGATGTACATGCTCATAGGTAAGGGATAAACTGTTTGGAACAAATTCATTTGAGGTTAGGAAATCTTTTAGTGAGTTAACAAAGGAAAAGGCTTACAGAGGCTCAAAGGGGTAACTAGGGATCAATTTCTATCAAGGTTGGCTATTAAGGCTCAAACGGTCCAAAGATGGCCTAAATCATTTCCCCAATGTTGCACAGCCTAGGATTTCGCCTGGAGTGACCATCAAACAAGTTCTAGAATTCATTGAAATCTGAAGAAACATTTAAATTACATAAACTTTCTCTAAGTGAACAAATAACTCAGTGATAATCGCTCAGTGCTCAATGTTGCGCAAGGAATCAAAAGCAAACCGAAAACCAATAAACATTTCAAGCACACAGATCCATGCATCATTTATCATTTTCCAAGAGTTATTCTTAATTCAATCATTACCTTATCATCGACCCACAAAATGCAAGAAAAGAGGTACGTGGCGTTGTTACACCTGAGTCAAGATTGTATATTTCAACAATCCTTAGGACCAGTAGCCCGCAGACTTAAGGTTTCAGCCTATATACCTTTATTATGAAAGAACAAAACAAGAAACAAGACACTTCAAACAACATGAAATAAACAAACTACAGATTTATTGAGAGAGAATACGTTTCAAGAGTTAAGAAAACCCCATATTCTGCCATTCTCAGGTTTTTCCACAATGTTTTTTTTTTTCGAATCGAAACTGATAAAGACAAAAACACACAACAACTCGAAATTACATAAAACTAAACTTAATCAGAAAATAATAAAGTCCAACAAATCAGCAAACACAAACAAGTCAGTTAGAATGGGTCTAAAAAGTTTAGAAGTTAGCCTCCTTATTCAGCCATTATGGATTAAAGAAATCCAGAATGCGTTTCAAGAGAACATGAACTTTTTAAGCCACCACTCTAAAAACCGAGATTAGAAAATATTACCTAGGACGAAAGAAATAACCTGAAAAAGCTCAAAAGAAACGACATGAAAAATCTCAAATAAACACACTAAAAAGAAAGCAAACAAAAACGAAGCAAACCAGCAAATAGAGATTACAGACTGAGAGCGTTAAATCCAGTTACGCCTCTATTGCCTTTCCAAACCAATCAATCGAGCTGTTGTTGGATCAGGCGAATAGACGGAATGCTTGTAATTTGTCAATTAACTCCCCTGCAGTTGAAGCTGTAACTAGGATTTGCCTCGCCGAATGTGAGATGAAGTTTTTTTCTACTGCTTGATCAAGAAAAGACAACAAACCATCAAAAAAATTATTGACATTTAACAAAACCAATGGGTTCCCGATGGATGTTTAGCTGTGCCCAAGAGGTGATTTGAAATATCTCCTCTAATGTACCATAACCACGGCAAAGCTATAAATGCATCAGATTTAATGACCATATGTGCAATACGCTCATGCATACTAGAACTGTAAACTCTTCCCCATGAGGTGTTGCCTCGATATCTCGTACAGCTAATGGTTTAGGGATGAATGCCGAGAACTTGCTTCCTCCTAAGATGCAGCTGTCGACACACACCCCATTAACCCAAGACTACCCCCTCCATAAATCAAATGAATACCCCTCGCAGCTATTGTCCTAACAAGATCAAGAGCTGCTGTTGTAAACTCTCCATCTTTACCAAATTGCGATCCACAAAATACGCATATATTTGGAATCGCCGAATTGGTGTTTTCTCCATTTCTAAAAGTGCTCTAAACTTGTGCAAGACAATGATGTACGTTAGGTATTATGCGATTCAGGTGCAAGACAGGTTATAAAATGACATTTCAAAATATGCAGCGTGGATATATACACACGTAAAACTCTCAAATTTGACACATGGGGACATAATTTCGGTGGGAGTTGCTCGATGCAGATTTATCGCCCCAAGAATTGAAAAAAATGAGATATGCTTTCGGCGGGGATTGACAAAACCTACACACTTGTCTCCCACGTGAAGCATGAAAAATGGAAATATACTTTCGGTGGGGTTTGACAAAACCACCACACTTGTCTCCCACGTGAAGCATGAAAAGCAGAGATATACTTTCGGCGGAGGTTGACAAAACCTCCACACTTGTCTCCCACGTGTGCATATGTCATGGGGTAGTCATATGGTTTGTCAAAAAGAAAACTTGAAATTAAAACAAACAAAAACAACAAACAACAACAACACAAAAACAACATTGATAATCAGATCAAACGAAACAAGAAAAAAAAATTGACAATAACAACACACATTCAAATATACAAGTAGTGTGATTGTGGCTCACATCTTCCTCTGGTTTTACGTCCAGTAACGGCTGAAACGCCTTCTATGAGTCGGGGATTTGCTTCCCATCCAGTTTTCTTATAAACTGGCAAACAGGGTCGTTTTTAGTCAGTTTCCCTAGACTATAACACTGCAATTCATCACGAAATTGTGTCCATAGATTAAGCAATTCACGCTGAACAAGTCCACAAGAATGTGACTCGAGAGTTAACAAAACATTATCCAGCGACTCATTACTCAAACCATTCTTAATAAATGAAAGTTTATCTTCTCTATTCCTGGACGCAAAACCTAATGAACGACAAGTCTGGTTACAATTCCATCTAGCACATTTATAACATACTTGTAACCTTTTCGCTCTTCGCCTCTTGGCGTAGTAGCTCTTTCCTAGACCAGGCATGTATTTTGCGAGATTAATGTCCGGCTCACCGGACAATCTCACCTTGGCTTCGATAAGCCATCGGATATCAGCAGGCACATTTAGGAGCATCAATGCCCAAAGTCTAGTCATCCGTACTTTATAAATTTTAAACACAGCATTTTGAGGAAGTGAAGGGAAATATTTACGAAGGTTCGATAGAAAGATATCAGCATCCATTGAAGAGAAGAAAAGGAGAGATATTACCGATAATGCGATTGAGTTTGTTCTTCTCCCAGATATGCACGTTTCAAACTTCGGACAATGGCTTCAACTCCCGTTTGAATGTTTCCTCAAGCTGTTGCACAACTGAACTCGAAGCACGGAATAATCAAATTAAACACAAGAAAAGAAAAGAAAAGAAAAGAAAATAGAGACACATAAAAGAAAAAAAAACACAAGAGCAAACGAAAGTCAAAAACAAACAACAAAGCAAATGAGACAGATGGCAAAGAGAGATAAAACCTGATCAATTATAATGGCCCATGAGAGGAACCTCCCCGAAACACAAAAATTGATCGTTACTACCTTCTTTTCTTTGTCTCTTTTTATTTATGTTTCAAAAACATTTGGTTGCCTCCCAATAAGCGCTTGGTTTAACGTCCTCAGCCTGACGTTATCTGCCCTCACCCATCAAGATAAGTTGGCTCATAGAGAGGTACCTCATCGATGTCCTGCATCATTGAATTATCATAGTAAGGCTTCAACCTATGCCCATTCACCTTGAATACTTTGTCCGTTTTCAAGCTCTTGATTTCCACTGCACCATGAGGAAAAACATTAGTAATAACAAAAGGTCCAACCCATCGAGAGCGTAATTTACCTGGAAATAACTTGAGGCGAGAATGAAATAAAAGAACTTTCTGTCCCACTTCAAAATTCTTCCTGGAGATCAGTTTATCATGAAATGCTTTAGTTCTCTCCTTGTAAATTCTGGAATTCTCATAGGCATCATTTCTAAGTTCTTCCAATTCTTGCAGTTGAAGCTTCCTTTGTTCTCCAGCACATCCATCTCCATGTTACAAAGCTTTACTGCCCACCATGCTTTGTGTTCAAGCTCTATTGGAAGGTGACATGGCTTACCATAGACTAATCTATACGGAGACATCCCAATAGGTGTCTTGTAAGCAGTTCGGTAGGCCCAAAGTGCATCATTCAATCGTAGGCTCCAATCTTTTCTACTCGGATTCACTGTCTTCTCGAGAATGGACTTGACTTCCAGATTTGAAACTTCAACTTGACCACTAGTTTGTGGATGATATGCAGTAGACACCTTGTGAGTGATGTTGTATTTCTTGAGCAAGGCTTCAAATGATCGGTTGCAGAAGTGTGTCCCTCTATCGCTAATCATGGCTCTTGGTGTTCCAAATCTCGCAAAAATGTTAGATTTCACAAAATCGACAACAACTTTAGAATCATTAGTTCTCGTAGCTCTTGCTTCCACCCATTTAGAAACATAATCCACAGCAAGTATAATGTAAATATTACCAAAAGATGAAGGAAAAGGACCCATGAAATCAATACCCCGCACATCAAAAATCTCAACAACAAGTATAGGGGTTTGTGGCATTTGATTTTTGGCAATTAAATTACCTGTCCTTTGACAACGGTCACAAGCTTTGCAGGAAGAGATAGCACTCTTTGACAATGATGGCCAGTAGAATCACAATCAAGAACTTTGAGGGATGTTCTTTGGTCCGAAGGACTCCACATGCATAAGAAGACAGAAAGTTTAAACTTGAATTAAATTCAGATTCAGAAACGCACTTCTTATCACTTGGTCAGAACCAGATGCTTCATAAGTACGGACATCCCAATGTAGTATCTTGGCAATGTCTTGATCTTGTACTTTGAGCTCGAGTCAAGTCAGTGGTAGCTTCTTCGTCAACTAAGTAATTGACAATATCTGCATACCAAGGGGCTACTACATTTAGAGACAACAATTGTTCATCCGGAAAACTTTCTTTTAATGGCAGTGCATTCTTATCATGGACAATGCGACTGAGATGGTCTGCAACTAAGTTTTCACTTCCCTTCTTGTCTTTGATTTCCAAGTCAAACTCCTGTAAAAGGAGTATCCACCTGATAAGCCTTGGTTTAGCATCTTTCTTTGTGAGCAAGTACTCAAAGCTGCATGATCAGAATAAACGGATACTTTAGTACCAATCAAATAAGATCGAAACTTTTCTAAAGCAAAAATAAACGCTAGCAGCTCTTTCTCAGTGGTAGAATAATTAAGTTGAGCATCATTTAAAGTCCGAGATGTATAGTAAATGGCATGTGGAATTCTGCCAATTCATTGACCCAAAACGGCACCCACAGCGTAGTCACTTGCATCACACATGATCTCGAATGGATGATTCCAATTCGGAGATTGGATTACTGGAGCCGAAGTCAAGAGTTACTTCAGTTTCTCAAACGCCTCTTTGCATTTCTCATCAAATTCAAAGGCCACGTCATTCTGTAATAATCTGCATAGGGGCAATGCTATCTTCGAGAAATCTTGATGAATCTACGATAAAAACCTGCATGACCAAGAAACGAACGAATATCCCGCACACTTGTAGGAGGTGGTAAGGAACATATAAGATCTATCTTGGATTTATCCACCTCTATACCTTTAGCAGAAATAACATGTCCCAAAATTATACCCTGATTTACCATAAAATGACATTTCTCCCAATTCAGAACAAGGTTAGTTTCTATACATCTTTGAAGTATAAGGGTAAGGTTGTCAAGGCATTATCAAAAGAATCACCAAAAACACTAAAGTCATCCATAAATACCTCAATGATGTTCTCAACATAATCAGAGAAAATACTTACCATACACCTTTGGAAAGTGGCAGGGGCATTGCAAATACCAAATGGGATGCGTCGATAGGCAAATGTACCGAATGGGCAGGTGAATGTAGTTTTCTCTTGATCCTCAGGGGCAATGACAATCTGATTATATCCTGAATAGCCATCAAGAAAACAATAATGAGAATGACATGCTAATCTCTCCAGCATTTGATCAATGAATGGCAAAGGAAAGTGATCCTTGCGAGTTGCAGAATTGAGCTTTTGATAATCAATACAAACTCGCCACCCGATTTGGATACGAGTGGGAACTAGCTCATTATTGTCATTCTTAACCACCGTAACACCAGATTTCTTCGGAACAACTTGGACTGGACTCACCCACTTGCTGTCCGAAATGGATAAATCACACCCACATCTAACAATTTCAGGATTTCTTTCTTGACAACTTCCATCATTGGAGGATTCAACCTCCGCTGTGCTTATCGAGTGGGATTGGATCCTTCTTCTAATAAGATACGGTGCATGCATATGGCTGGGCTAATACCTTTGATGTCAGTGATTGTCCACCCAATGGCTGTTTTATGATCTCGAAGCACTCGGATGAGTTTCTCTTCTTGTAATTGTGCAAGGCCATTTGCTATTATGACTGGCAAAGTGTCTTTCTCACCCAGGAATACATGCTTCAAATGATCTAGAAGAGGCTTAAGCTCCAAGGCAGGTGCTTTCATCATAGAAGGAAGAAGTTTCTCATTAGATAAAGGCAATTCAATGTACGAAACATCATACCTATTTATGGTGATAGCTATAGTCTCATCCAAGCTTGCCACAGCTTCCTCCACTTCTTTAGACACTTGTATCAACTTCCTCGATTCTCTGGAATTTTCTGCCCCAATGTGCTCACTAATGGCTACTTCCAATGCATCCTTGCGAGTTAACTCAAAAAGTTGTGCCAAAGAATCAATAACATCAACTGCAAAAACAGAATGCAAGTCACTAGGGTACCTCATTGCCTCAAAAATATTGAAACGAATCACCTCGCCATCAAACTCCATGGTGAGAGTGCCATCATGAACGTCAATCTTCGTTCGGACAGTTTTCAAGAATGGCCTCCCCAAAAGAATCGGTGTTGGATTGGGAGATGTCTCATCCTCCATTTCTAGAACATAGAAGTCTGCTGGAAAGACCAATTGATTTACCTGCACAAGCACATCTTCCACAACTCCTTTGGGATATGCATTAGAACGATCAGCAAGTTGAATTACTATACCAGTTTTCGCAAGGGGTCCAAGATTCAAAGAAGCATAAATAGAATATGGCATGACATTAATAGATGCTCCTAAATCTAACATAGCTCTTCCAAACTTGGTAGTAACTTGATGCATGGAATGGGAACGTATGGATCTTTGCATTTCGGAGGAATTTTTCTTTGCAATACAGCTGAAACATTTTCACCCACACTTACCTTCTCATTTCCTTTCAACTTCCTCTTGTTGGTGCATAACTCTTTGAGAAATTTTACATAATGAGGCACTTGCTTGATAGCATCCAGAAGGGGTATGTTTACCTCGATCTTGCGAAAAGTTTCCAGGATTTCCTGTTCTTGTTCCTCCTTCTTTGATTTTGCAAATCTGCTAGGAAAAGGTGGGGGAGTAACATATGAAGGAATATGAGTTTTGGGATTTACCTTATGACACATCCAAAAATAGGATTGTCTCCCAAGTATAGGAGTGTCGAAGTAATAAAACCCGGTGAGACCGGGGTCGATCCACGAGGAAGGAGATTTTAGCGTTACAAATTATAAGTTAAGCAAATATGATATGAATAATTGAAAGAAATGATAAGATAATCTCAACAAATATGTAAAGATGGTAGGTGGTATTACCGACCATTCAAATATAAAACAAAAAGCAAGAGGAGGTAAAACCATTCATGGAAATAGGTGGTATAACCAACCATAGTAAATTAAAGAAAAAGTTCATAAATAATAGAATAATTAAAATACAAGAGGAATTAACACAATAACAATGAAGGCTAAGGTTAGGGGATCCGCCCTTGATATTTCAAATAAGGATAATTAACCCATTTTAGTTATATGAATTATATTTGTTTCATTACCAATATTTATACCAATTCTTGTAAATGGGTTCAAGCATCCAATGTGTCAATCATCATATGTCTACAACAAATCAAGGTTCCTAACTAGATTCGTGTCGGTAAAGAAGAACCATACATCATCTAGAAAGGATCCAAGCATTTGATGTGCCAAGGATTGTCGACAATGGATCAAGACCTCCACTTACGAGTGGTGTCAAGATTGATTAAGAAATTAAATATAAATCATATTGAATAAACATTATAAGAGTAAGATTATTAAGCACATATTAAGGGTTAGAGAATCTTTATTCTCATATCAAGGGTTTCACCCTTTCACCTTAGCAAAAGAGAAATTAGAAGAACATTATAATAGAAAGGAAATAAAATGTAAGAAAAAGAAAATTCATTAATAATATAAACACCCAAAACACAATACAAGATCCTAGCCAAAGCCAAAATGTTCCAGCCAAGGCCAAGATGCCCTAATGGGTCACAAGGCACATCTATTTATAGATACATCCAGGGGCAAACTTGTCAAATTACAAGGGCATAATTGTCAAATATTAGTTGTAAATATCTTTGACAATTGGGATCATTAGGCACCGACTTTGACCATCAATTTTGACATCGAAATGTTGCGAATTTTAATCACATGTCTTCATGAAAGTTGTAGATATTTCTCTCAGCTTTCTAGAACATATTGATTTGCACAATTTGGATACGTATTTTGAGAGATACGGTCCAAATACTGAGGCCTGGTCAGACTGGGCCGAGACTGTAGATGGGTTCACTTCAAGCCCGATTTTGGTCCATTAAGAGCCCGAATTTGATTATGCTTGTGAAATGCAATCTTGTAGAGAATTGAATCAGCTTTCCAAAACATTAAGATTTGCACCATTCTGATTTATAAATAGAAAGTTATTCCCATTTTACCAAACCTACAACAAGACCAAAATTAAGAGAAATTAATTCCGAAGATGCAAATGCTACAAATATGCTTAAGTTGAGGAATTTAATGATACTATTAATGCAATATGATGAATCAAACTCTTATTAAACATGCATATTTAAGTGTTCATCACACCCCCCAACTAGCTTATTGCTAGTCCCTAGTAATTAAAGCGTTATTATTTAGAAGTGATTTATAGAATTTTACATCCAAGGTGGTCATTATTGCACTCTCCTTGATTTTATCCAAATAAACAAACTCCCAACTGTTTTTTTTTTTATATGACTCATGTACCCTTCAGTCAAGATATCCACAAACCTTCTTTTGTGCTCAGTTGACACATGATTATGGGGCTTATTAGAAAGAAGCCATATCGGTTCTAATATTTGTTAAGGCTAACAACCTTAGGAAAGGGGCATTTATTCATTATATATATATATATTTTTTTTTTCTCTTTTTTTTTTTTGTAGGAATGCATCTTTAACCCATATAGCGAGCCTTAGGCTAATGACTCCCAGACCAGTTGGCCTTAGGGCATTAGGTGTTAAGACACCCCTACGAGATTAACGACTCGGGTTGCCAATGCTTTATTTTTGCTTAGAAACTTGTGGATAGTGCAATGTTCAATCCCATTAAGCTTTCTCCTTAATCCATGTAGCGAGCTTTGGGCCAATAGCTCCCAAACCAGTTGGTCTTAGGTATTAGGTGTTGAGG